>PVLD010001115.1:0-220936 GCA_004027595.1 Dinomys branickii
TCTTATTTTAGAAACATAAAAGTACAAAAACATATTGACAAACAGACACCCATTATCATAGAAAATAGTACAATCACAACTAATCTATAGACAAGGTGATATGGTCTCAACAGTTGTTGTTGCTTTATCCATTGATATCTTCGAATTGTAGATGTATGGACCCATATACAGACATGCAAATTTAGTCAGACAGTTGATTTTTATAAAAAAAAAAACTCTGTTACTTCTCTATTTGGAGTTTGTACAAGCAGGAAATACTGGAAATAACCCACATAGTCACCAACAGAGAACTGTATAAGCAATAGAACATGATTTATGAGCTATTGATATCATGGAACAGAATAAATGATTCCAAAATTATTGTGTTGAGTGAAAAGTCAGAAAGAGTAACACATACTGTATGATTCTGTACATGAAGCAATTGCAGACTGAAGCGTAGAGAGGAAAGCTGGCTGGTGTTAGTTCAGAGGGGGAGTGTAGCACTAGGATGGGGTGAAGGAAGGATGACGAGGGGCCTAAGGAAACTTCCAGGGTGATGGAAAGGTTCATCATCTGACGGTGGCAATGACGCCGTGGGGTTTGCAAGTGTCAGCATAAACTAAATTGTGTACTTTAAGCCTGTGAAGTTGATTGTGTGTAAATTGTACTTCAATAAAAGTAGCACATTCATATAGAATTTTTTTGAGACAGAGTCTCACTTTGTACTTTGGGTTGGCCTTGAATGAACTGTGAAGTCCAAGATGGCCTCAAACTCCAAACAACTTTTCTCTCTCAGCCTCCTGAGTGCTGGGATCACAGACATGTGCCATTACACCTGGCTCATTATGGATATTTTAAAAACACAGAAAAATATAAAAGAAGGAAATGAAAACAGCCTGTTTCCACACTCCAGAAGTAAAGCCAAGATTTGACTTATTTCCTTCCAGTCTCATTTGTACATACACACACACCAACACACATGCAGATAACCAGTTGTACATTCAATTATAGATGCTACTCATGCTGGGTCATGTTCTGATAAACCTATCAAAAGTTGAAAATACTGGATGCCAAAAATGCATTTAAGGCTGGATGTGGTGATATACACCTGTACCAGCTATTTGGAAGGCTGAGGCAGGAGGTTGATAAGTCTGAGACCAGACCTGGTCTAAAAATAAAATTAAAAGGGCTGAAAATGTAGATCAGTGATTTACAACACTGAAAAAAGGCACTTAATGCATCTAACTTATCAAACATCATAGCTTAGCAACACAATGTACTGTGTGTGGAGTGTCGGCGGTTTCTCATCATGGCTGTGACGTTCCCATGAGCTGTGACTTGCTGGTCCTGCTCAGCATCTAGGAGAGCATTGTGTTGCACATTGATAGCCCAGGAAAAGATCAAAATTCAATATCTGATGTACAGTTACTGCTAGGTGAATATCACTTTCAATCACTGCAAAGTTGAAACACTGTTAGGTCAAACCATTGTAAGTTGCAGGCCATCTGTATATTATAAGCATTTTTCCACCTTACTAGAATGTCATCTTCACATTAAATACAAATTCTAATAGCTTCTCTATATTCTATTTATGTGTGTTGCACTCAGCTAGCCATTTTCTTATTGGTTATTTCTCAAATTAGGTTGGTCTTAACTTTATATTTTGAGAATCCCCTGCCTGGAACATAATCATACACAGAGCTTTGTCTAAATCTCTGATTACTTCCTTAGACTATCTTTAGAAGTGGGATTTTTAAGTCCAAGCCTTTCCTATTCTGAATGCAGTTGAAACAATGTAGCGTGCCTAAAGGTTTAAAATGTTTTTTCTCAGTCTTAGAACTTGACCAAGCAGTGGTCACTAAAACCAGATGTCACTTGTGTGTTGTACTATATGGGATTTTCTGCCTTCATCAGAAAAGTCTCTTGACATTATTCTTCCTGAAGATTCATTTGTTTATCTATTAACTTGGCCCAGCCCAATTTGGATGAAATGCTAATTTAAGGAGCTTGTGACCGAATACAAGAAGGCATGGTGGCAAAGGACAAGAAGATAGGCAGGAGGAAATAGTAACATGACAGCTTTGGATTGATTCATTAATTTGTAAGAAAGACTTTTAAGGCATGTAATGTGGGAGATCCTAGGGAAATTTTCTGAGCATTGCATCACAGGAACCTTCTGAGAATTGAGTCTGGGGGAATCAAGCAGCCAAGATGTACTGCCGAAGAAACAAAGATGGGTAAAATGCCTTTTCGGGATTTCACAGCATAGCAACGAGAAACAATAACAGGTATTTACTGCCCACAATCTCTAAGGTGTCTGATAGGCATCTCAGCTTGACATGTCCAAAATAGGAAAAAAATGTCAGTTTTGGTTTTGTTTGGGAGTCCTGCCATGTTGCCCAGGCTGGTCTCAAACTCCTGGGCTGAAAAGTCTATCCTGTGTAGCTGGGACTACAAACTCACAACGCAGTGCCTGGCTGAAACAGAAATGCTGATCATGCCTCAAAACTTTCTTTTTTTCTTTCTTCCAGGCTCCCTTATTAATTACAGCGATACATCCATCCACTCAGTTGCTAAAACCAAAAATCTAGGAGGCAGCTGGACATGATGGTAATCTCAGCACTCAGGAGGCTGAGGCAGAAGGACTGTTGAGATTTTGAGACCAGCCTAGGCTACAAAGTGAGTTCAAGGCCTTCCTGAAGTGCATAGCGAGACCCTGTCTCAAAAAGACAAATAAATAAGTAAATGAAACAAAAATCTAGGAACCATCCTTTATTCTTTAGATGGCTGATGGGATTCCAGCCTATTAGCAAATCCTGTGGACTTCACCTATATGGCTATAAGTCATTGTCATCTACATAGTCTCTACCTGTCTACCTTCATCTACTTTTTTTTTTTTTTTTTTGAGACGGGCTTGCTATGTAGTTTAGGTTGGCTTTGAACTCACTATGTAGCCCAGGCTGGCCTGGAACTTGCCATGATCCTCCTGCCCAGCCTTCCAAGTGTTGGGATTACAGGCAGACACCATCACACCCAGCTCATTCACTCTTTTTTTTTTTTGCGCTACTGGGGATTGAACTCAGGACCTTGTGCTTGCCAGGCAGGCGCTTATTCCACTGAGCTGTATCCCCAGCCCCTCATTCACTCTTGTACTGCTCAGATTCCTTTTCCTCAAGCAGCCAGACTGAGCTTTTAAACATCAGACTGTGACCTTTCCTTGGTTAATACCCTCTGATAGTTTTCCATTCACTTAGAATAAAAGTCAAACTTTTTCCTATGCCTTTCAAGGCCAAGAGTTTTTATGGTCCCTGGATTGTCTGGTTCTTAGCAACCACTGGTCTTTCCAGGCTCACTAACTTCCAGCCACTCTGACCCAAGGGCCTCTGCACTTAGCCTCTCTGTCCATGTTCCCTTCCTGGGACTTTGCATGGCTGTCCCTCACTCCCTGCAGAACTCATCTGAAATCTCAGCCACAGGCCTGCTTGCCCTGGCTAACCCTACCTAAATCTCTCTCTCTCTCTCTCTCTCTCTCTCTCTCTCTCTCTCTCACACACACACACACACACACACACATACACACTCACTCACGCACAACACTCTCTCTCTCTCTCTCTCTCTCACACACACACACACACACACACACATGCACACACACACACACATGTTCTCATCCCTTACACTTTTCTTGTTCATTTCTTCTGAGGAAAAAAGATCTCTCCCTTTTGACCAAAACTTTGGTCAGGCTCCTCTGAGTCCCTTGCTTGGCCAGGCACAACACTGGGTTTCCTCTCTGTCCTTGTGGAATCCAGATTGAGCAACGTGCTATGTGCTTAGTGAAAATCCTCTCCCCTTGGTATCTGACCAGCTTGGATATATTAGTACCCTAGCCTGCCTTCAAAAATAATCCCATCAAGTCAGTTTAGCTAAAAAACAAAACAAAACAAAACAAAAAACCTTATCCTTAATATTTCCTCTTAGTAATTTTCCACCCATTCACCTCTACCCTGCCCCTTTATTATAAATCCCTAATGGTTCCTATTGGAGTTAGTGTTAGGTCCGGTCTCTCTGCCCTACTGCAAGATCCAGTTGCCATGATTCCTATACATATTGCCATGACCCTCTTGAATAAAAACTGCCTTACTACCTTTGTGTTTGTTTGTTTGTTTGTTGAGACTGGGTCTCCCTATGTAATCTAGCCTGGTCCTGAACTCACAGTCCTCCTGTCTCAGCCTCCTGAGTGCTAGGATTACAGGCATACACCACCATGCCCAATCTGCCTTACCATCTTTAACAAGAGTCAGGAATAATTTTTCTTTAACAGTTATAGCATTGCCAGGCGTGGTGGCACACTCCTGTAATCTCAGCTCTTGGGAGGCTGAGGCAGGAGGATCGTTACGAGTTCCAGGCCAGCCTGGGCTACAAAGTGAGCACAAGGTCAGCACCAAAGCATAGCAAGCTCCTGTCTCAAAAAAAAAAAAAAAAAAAAGACAACAGTTATGGTATTATGGCTCTGGTGATATCAGATTCATTGCTGGACCCTCAGACCTCTCACCCAGGACCCCAGGTGTACACTTTTGAAGCCCCTGTCTTCACTCCTGACTGATCCAGGACTCAATGGTAAGTCAGACTGGTGAACCACTGCTCTGGACAAATGCCTGGAAAATCTAGGAAGGAGAGATTCTGAGTCCTAAGATTCTTACTGTATTTTATGAAGCTGGAGTAGAGTGCCAGGCTTCTCTTGAGAGGAACTCCCTTGCTAGGTTTTCTTCCCCTCCCTCTTTGTTAAGTGAAGGTTGTTCCCTGACTCCCTGGCCCAGAAGTCCTGCTCCCTGGCTCACTGTAAGCCCTCTTTGTTCTCTTTCTCTATCTTGCATTTCCCATGGGAACTTCTCAGCTGACTCAACAACCTTCTCAAATCCTTCCTGCTTCAGACTGTCTGTGTCCTGCCAGACCTTTTCTCCTTTCCATTCCAAATCCCCAGTCACTTGAACTTTAGAGACCCCTGCTTTCAAGACTCAGGGGTCCCTAAGTGTCTGAAAAAAAAGCAAAAGACTAATGGAAAACAGACTGAGAATATTATTCACTCGGATGGGCTTTGGAAACATTCAGACAGCTCCTAAATGCCTCCACCACTCACCTAAAATTCATTCTCAAAGCCTCAATAAAATTGACCTTTACTAATAGCAAATGTGCCCCAAAACTCCTTCCTTTAAAAAAAATCCAACCATTGATAGTCTTTCTCTGTACTTGGAGGTATAAATTTTTTCCGCCTTATTTTCTCTAGGACCTGAGAACTTTTTTTTTTGAGAACTATCTTTATGATGTTCTATCATTTCAGGAATGTGACTCTTTGGAAGGGAGAAAAGCAGATAGCCATTTGGAAATTAGGCAAAAAGGGCTGGAGGTACAGCTCAGTGGGCTAAGTGCTTGCCGCTAAGCACTATGTCCCTGAGTTCGATCCCCGGTCCCGGAAATTAGGCAAATGAAAAACCTTAAATCTTTTCCACAAATATTAGTAAAAAGCTCTAGCTATCTGAGTGGATAATCTTAACTTATTCCATCTGTTTGAAACATGACTCAGGTCCAATGGCCCTTCTATAAAGTAGTGACTGTCACACCTACCTAGTGGCTGTAGTTTTAGTTAAGATATAAGGCTTCCACTTTTATCTGTCTACATGTTTATGTACATCAGTGTACGTACAGTGATACCTCAGTTTACAAACTTAGCTCTTTCCATGATTCTGGTTGAAAACTGAATTGGATGAGAACCAAATCAAATTTAATGGTTAGGTTCAATACTGACCTTATGGGGCCAGGCGTGGTGGTGCACACCTGTAATCCCAGCACTCGGGAGGCTGAGGCAGGCGGATCGTTGCAAGTTTGAAGCCACCCTGGGCTACAAAGTGAGCTGAAGGCCAGCTTGAACTGCACAGGAGACTCTGTCTCAAAAGAAAAAAGAAAAGATCTTATGGAGAAATTTGATTCAGTTCTCATGCAATACAGTTTGTGACCAGAGTCGTAGAAATAAGTTCGTGAACCAAGGTTGTTGTATACATAGGAAATTTTCCTATCTCCAGGTGGTATTACCAAAAGTAACTTGTGAGAGGCTTCATTGCATTGACAGATAGCTGGGTGTGGCACACACCTGTAATCCCAGCACTCGGGGGGCTGAGGCAGGAGGATCCTTCACGAGTTTGAGACCAGCCTGAGCTACAAAGTGAGCTCAAGTCCAGCCAGAACTGCACAGCAAGACCCCGCCTCAGAAAGACAAACTGAAATACTCAACGGTCAACCCATCACCCTACTATGCTATAGAACTTTACAGATTCCTCCTACCTAATTATACCGCATACTTATTAACTGTCCTCTCTCCATCCTTTCCCTCCTGTGTCCTGTGTGTGTGTGTGTGTGTGTGCACATGTTTGTGTTTAAATAGTTTTCGCCCACCAGGCACTGTTAGTACCATCCGTCCAGAAACTTGACTTGTGCCCCATTCTATCACATTTATTAAATGTTTGTTGAATGCGTGGTAGCACTTGTCAAAACTGACTTACTTTAATTTTGCCTGGTGAGTGTAAACTCTGAAGACTGAGAGCCTATTTATATGCCTTTTGTTTACTAGTACACACACACTCCAAGCCTTGAACAAGGGCTATGACAGTGATGTTGGAGGATGTAAGCGTGACGATTAATTAAACTGAACGAACTGAGGGAGATCTCATAGACAAAAGTGACAATGAAATGGAAATGGGAGAAAGAAAGAGAAACAAAAACTACTAGGCCGGAAAAGATCTCTGGCCGACAGAACTTAGCGAACGGCTGCTGAGCCAAGATGGCATCCAGCAATTGCAGCCACACTCAATATGGCGACCAGAGAAATTTCTCCTAGGAAATCACGCGAGAGGTGTGTGACGGAGACCGTCCGGGAGTTGAGCTGGGGGTGTGGAGCAGCCAAGATGGAGCCGGTAGCCTGTGGTTTGGGCCCGCAGACTGTGAACAACAAGCAGCCGCAGCCGCCGCCACCTCCTCCGCCGGCAGCAGCGCAGCCGCCAGCCGGGGCACCGCGGGCCGGCGGAGGCCTCCTACCTGGGGGCAAAGCCCGAGAGTTCAACCGCAATCAGCGCAAAGACTCGGAGGTCAGGAGCTTCGGGGGGCGAGGCTAGCACCCGGCGGGCGGCGGGCGGCGGGGGTCCGTGCCCCGGGCCGCTTCAGGGCCAAGCTGGGCTTTTCTCAGGGCTTGCAGGGCCAGACTAGGGGCTGCCACTTTCCCAAGAAAGGAGCGGCGAGGGAAGCTGGCAGCTCCCGGAGCCAAGGGCGCGAGGCAGGAGGCGCGCAGCGGCGAGAAGGTGCGGGACGCCGGACCCCCGCTCGCTCCGCGGGCCGGGCTGTGGGCGTGCCCGCGGTGCGGGGTCCTCGGTCTGCGTGCGCCCCCAGCATCCGACCATCTGGGCAGTGGACCTGGCGTGCGTTGTACTACACACAGCTTGTGATCAGGGCAGGGACAGCCGAGCGTTTAGTCACCCCACGGCTAATTACAGTACTACTGCTGGTGCTCAGCGGACGGGGGTTGCGAGAATAGCAGGGGTGACCAGCCGGTTCGCTCTTATCTGAGCCAGTGCAGGCTCAAACCACGGGCACACAGGGCCAGGTGGTTGGTGTGCGCGGTGTCACTGATGCCGATCTGATGTTAAAGATCAGAAATACACATTTTAAACACGCGCGAGAGCGCGGGGTTCCCTCGCAAGAGTGAGCTGTGCCTCCCCTTCCGGAGACACCATAGTCAGATCTGACTATTCACCTCACCCCGAATTAAAATTCCTCCCACTGCTTCCCCTGGCAGAATTCATGAATGGAGGCACACACGTCGAAACGTTGTAGGGCGTCTTAATCAGCACGGTCCTAGCGCACTTACTATGGTCTTTACCTGAGACAACTCCCAGGCGGATCCGCATCCGGATCCAGATCCGGATCACCAGTCAGGTGATTATTAATGAGGGGATTTCGCATCGTCCAAGCACGATGCCTCAGCTCACACAAAAGAGTGATGACACCGTGTTCAGTCCTGTGAAGTCAGCCCCTCCCAAACGTCTGATTTTGTTTTTTGCATCCCCAATTCTTTGGTAAAGTATTTTAAAAATGGGCAAGTCCACAGCAGAGATAACGAGGTTATTTGTTTTGTTTTGCTTTTTGAAACAGGGTCTTGCTGTGTAATTCAGGCTGGCCTCCAGCTCCTAGAAGGCCTCCTGCCTCAGCCGCACAAGTGCTGGGATTGCAGGTGTACACCACCAGGTTTTAGATCGATCTTTTCAGATCCCTTATGTAATGAGGTGAGATTATCAGTGATGACTGATCAATAATTTTTCTTTCTTTTTTTTTTTTGCCCCCCGCCCGTGCTGCTGAGCTATATCCCTGGCCCTCAATAATTTTTCAAGTTTGGAGGACTATGAAAGTGGTGAGGCTCAACCCACCAGCATCCATCCATCTCTGTCTCTTATCTATCTGTCTATCTGTCTGTCTATCTATCTTGGTAGTGTTGAAGATTTAACCCAGATCCTTGTGATTGTTCTAGCACTGGGCCTCCAGCCCATGTTTTTTTGTTTGTTTGGTTGGTTTTTTTTTGGTCTTTTTGAGACAGGGTCTGGCTATCAGTTCAGGCTGGCCTTGAGGTCACTTTATAGCCCAGGCTGGCAACGATCCAGCTTGCAACGATCTTTCTGCCTCAGCCTTCCCAGTGCTGAGATTACAGGCCTGCACCACCATGTCTAGCTCCAGCCCATGTTTTAAAAAATAGTTTTAAATTTCCCGAAGTAGCCATAAGTAGACAAATACTATTTGATTTACTCTATTTATTTGTTTATTAATATTGT
This sequence comes from Dinomys branickii, assembly GCA_004027595.1. Classification (NCBI taxonomy): domain Eukaryota; kingdom Metazoa; phylum Chordata; class Mammalia; order Rodentia; family Dinomyidae; genus Dinomys; species Dinomys branickii. The sequence goes on from PVLD010001115.1 coordinate 8,847, forward strand.
GTTGTGTTTTGTAATACAAGGGATAGAACCAATAGCCTTGTGCATGCTAGGCAAGCACTCTACCGCGAGATGTTATATTGTCACCCCTTATTGTGCATTTTAATTTCTTTCTGCCCTTTAATTCCCACATAGACTCAGCACATTGAAGGCTAATCAGCTAGATCTGGCAGCACATCTGAATCTGTTACTTAAAAGTGCTGATGCCACACTCCACTGGTAGCTGAAATCAGTAGTTTAGGGGCCAGTCAATGCCCGAGGATAGGGCAGCTGACCTCTGACCTCTAATAAGAAACCACTATGTGCTGCATAATTCTGAGCAGTCCTTAAAAACACTCAAGTTAGATTTTTGTCAGCTACATCCCATAAATGAAGAAACTGATGCTTAGTAACTTGTGAGAGTATACTGTTGTCTATGAATACAGTGGAGTGCCTGTTTGTGGGTGTGGTGTTGTTTGTCTTCCCAATTAGATATTAATATTTATTATTATTATTGTTATTGCAGTGCCAGAGATCAAACCCAGGGCCTTACACATGTTAGCCAGGTGCTCTACTGCCGAACTACCCCCTGTCCCCTCAAGTAGGTTTTTTTTGTTTTTTGTTTTTTGTTTTTTTTGCCTTTTTAAGACAGGGTCTCGCTTTGCAGTTCAGGCTGGCTGTGAGCTCACTATGTAGCCCAGGCTGGTCTCGAACTCGCAACTATCCTCCTGCCTCAGCCTCCCCGAGTGCTGGGACTACAAGCGTGCGCCACCATGCCCAGCCTCAAGTAGATTTTATTATACCTCAAGAGTTTGCCTGTTTCTTCTTGCCCCTTTATCCATGCTTCTTCATTCTTCCTAATACAAAGCTTTCAGGATGGTAAGTTCTCATCAACCAGCTATCCCCAGCAGTAAATACCCTTTGTTACCTTCTCTCCTGTGTGGGAGGTAAGCCAGTCTGTTATGTTTCTGCCTTCTCTGTCAGTTCTCACTGAAATTTGAGATGCTGCCGGAAGATGGAGGGTTTTGGTACTCATTCTGTCCTCAGCTTTGATAGCTCACTAGCCAGAAGTGAGGCTTCTGGATTTTTAGCACTGTACAGATACACAAAAGAGAAACTTTGTGTTCATTTATACAATAAATACATATTTAGATGTAAACCATTCATTTATTCATGCCAAGTACCATGCTGAACATGGTGCAGTCATTGCTGAGTGAAATAAGGCTCCAACTCCCAAGGAACTTGCAGTCCCCTGGAGAGAGGCAGACATTAAACTAATACAGTCCTAGGTTGGTTCACAAAGGCTTTGACACAACTTTCTACTCATTTTAACTCAGAAATTTTGTCCCAGTACTCATTGTCTAGTATGCAGCATGCGAACTAGAATGTGTTGGTTTTGATTACCTTTTGACTTGCTACCTTTCCCAGCCCACCAATTACGGAGTAGTACCAAGTTAGCACTGTAAACATGCCAGTATGTACTTTTAAGTTATGATAAGTGCTTTGAAGGCAAAATATAAGGTGCTCTGAAAGGGCTTAATAGGGAGATCGAACTAGTCCAGGAGACATACAGTGTTTTGAAACATCGCAAGAGTAGAGGCAATGCTGTCTTTAAGACAGCAGCGTCTCTGGGAACGTATGTGTTCTCTTCTTTGGAAACTGCTTATGGTCGTTTGCAAAAAGGTTTATACTTTGTCAATAGGGCTGTTCCGAGTCGCCAGACCTTGAGTTTGAATATGCTGACACAGACAAGTGGGCTGCGGAACTCTCAGGTAAGCCATAGGCCTTCGTGTATTTTGAGGGTAGTTTTTTTATCCTTATTAGTTTTTAAGAAGATTATGAATGAGTATAATTTTGGAGTTTTATTGTTGTTGTTAGACCTATCAATAGTATATATATATATATGTGTGTGTGTGTGTGTGTGTGTATATATATATATATATATATATATATATATAAAAGACATGTTGATTATTTGACTCAGGCCATGGCTGTCTTATAACTTCAGGTTGTTTTTTACTTTTATGAAGTGTCTTATTTGTGGTCGCCTGTGTTTGTTAGGGCCCAGTCCCAGTGTGACATGGTTAGTGAGGCTCCTTGATCACACACCATTGCCCCAACAGTGGTCCTGCCTGTGCCTGTGGGTCGGCAGGGATGCTGAGTGTGCTTGCATCTGCGCACATGTCTTGGTTACTTTTCTCTCGTTGCTGAGACAAAATACCCAACGCCCAAAATGAAGGAAGGAAAGGTTTATTTAACGTACAGTTTGTGGAGATTCAGGCCATACTTGGCTGGCTCAGAGGCAGAGTGGCACATGGCAGAGAGCAAATGTTCATGGTGGCAGAACACAGCAAAAAAAACCAGAGCAAAAGGGAGGAATGGCTACAAGCAGCCTCTTTCCTTCCTTTACATTGTAAACAGCCTACCCCCCAATGTAAACAGCCTACCCCCACCCAGTGGGTGTGCATCTCTCACACAATCTCCATGCCCTCCTCTTCCACAGGTTCAGGATATATACAATATATCTACCTGTTGAGTTACTCAGCCAAACCTCTAGATTCCCCAAGTAGACACAATGTATCACCCATAACAGCACATCTCCTTGCCAGTGCTATTCACAGATAAAGGTCACATGATCTGCTTCTGTGGCCCTGAGATGCAGGTCCTACTCAGAAGCTGGTACTTGAGAGACATGTGTTGAAGGCCGTGAGTCCCTGGCATGGCATGGTAAGTGTGTACATCAGACTGGAGGTGCCTGGGTTTATGCTCCACTGGCACCCTGGTTATCAGATAGGAGGCAAGTCCGCACTCTATCCACATCTCCTGTGCACATCAGAGCACTGAGCCCCCTCTAGTAGTTAGAGAGCTTAGTCCAGAAGTCCCTGTGAGTCAGGGACAGAGTTGGGATTGTAAGTAGATGCCTTACTTTCTGTGCTGCATGTGAGACTTGGTGTAAAATCTAGATATGGAGCTGATGATGATGAGATTTGTTCTTGACAGAGCTTTACAGCTACACAGAAGGGCCAGAATTCCTGATGAATCGAAAATGCTTTGAGGAGGACTTCCAGATCCATGGTGAGATAATTGCCCCCATATTTTGGTTCCCTTTACTGTGCATCAGGAAGGCTACAGGGTTTCGTTTAGTCATCTCAATGACTAAAGTCATCCTGGAGCAACATGAGAAATTTGCTGAACCATGATTACTCAGGCCAGATGTGACAGAGTAGGCATTGTAGGTACTTTGGTAGTGGCTTTTCAGGAAATTTAAGTTAATAGAACCAAAGGAAATGGTTTTTCTGGTTCTTGGCAGTCTGAATTTGGAGCCTTAACCTTGAGTCCATTCTGTTGTGAGAATTTTTCCGGGCTTTCCTGTCACTGGTCTCTTGCCCTACAGTGACAGACAAGAAGTGGACTGAGCTGGATACCAACCAACACCGTACCCATGCCATGAGGCTCCTGGATGGCTTAGAAGTCACTGCCAGGGAGAAGAGACTCAAGGTGGCCCGAGCAATTCTCTATGTTGCCCAAGGTACCATGTGGACCTCCTCAGGGACCTGTGGCACCTCTGCCAGTGACCCTGTCATCCAGTAAGCTGTGTCCTGTGTTTGCAGGCACCTTTGGGGAGTGCAGCTCAGAGGCAGAGGTGCAATTCTGGATGCGCTACAATGTCTTCCTGCTCCTGGAGGTGGGCACGTTCAATGCTTTGGTGGATCTTCTGAACATGGAAATAGAGTAAGCACTTTTGCTGAGGGCTTCACAAGGGAAAGGAAGGCAGGGGTGAGAGGGGAAACAGTTTACAGAACTAACTGGCTTTGAGAGGGATAAAATGGGCCTCCTGGGCTGAAGGTCTGGAGCCAGACTTTCTTAGCACCACCGGGATTGCATGTAGGGAGCTGCATGACACATCATGAAACTAACAGGGATTTTTTTTTTTTTTTTTTTTTTTTGGCGGTACTGGGGATCGAACTCAGGACCCTGCGCTTGCTAGGCAGGCGCTTATTCCACTGAGCTATATCCCCAGCCCTGAAACTAACAGGGATTGATGACAGTGTGTGGAGCTTTTTCACCAGACTGCAGGTCCTGCTCAGACCCAGGCATACTTAAATTTCTCATTTTGAATTCCCACTTAAACTTGCAAAATGCCTGTGTTTGCCCTGTACTTCCCTTCAGCAGGAGGTCAAACAAAGTCTAGCACCTAGGTTCAACCAAAGCCTGCTGTAGTCTGTGTCACCACTGGTCTCTTGTCTATTGGACAAGTCAGTTGCTGCCCAGCTAAAGATACCATTATCGATAATAATGGCTAAGAACACTCACTGAGGCCTACATGTCCCCAGCACTGTTAATCCATTACATGGATTAATATGTGTTAACAACATAGCCACTAGTAGCATCTGATTTTTTTTTTTTTTTTTTTTTTTTTTTGGTCTTTTTGAGACAGGGTCTCACTTTGCAGTTCAGGCTGGCCTTCAGCTCACTTTGTAGCCCAGGCTGGTCTTGAACTCGAGACGATCCTCCTGCCTCAGCCTCCTGAGTGCTGGGATTACAGGCATGCACCACCATGCCTGGTTTATCATCTGAATTTTAAAGATGAGGAAGCTGAAACATATAGGAGTTGAGTACCTTGCCCAAGCACACATAACTAGTAAGAGTTAGAGCCAGGATTCAAATCTTAACAGTCATGTCTAGGGCTTGAGTTCCTAACCACATTCTCCTCTGGCCTCTTGTGCAGCCTAAGCATGTATTCTAACACAGTGTTCACCATTAGGTGATACTTGTCAGGGCGACACTTAATCTGCCCTGCTGGGTGACTCCCCACTCTCTCCTGCAGCAACAGTGCCGCATGCAGCAGTGCAGTGAGGAAGCCTGCCATCTCCCTGGCTGACAGCACAGACCTGAGGTGAGGCAAGTGTCAAGTCTGGGCACCGTGAGCTTTAGCCAGAGAATGAGCTCAGGGGAGGGCATGGGAGGATATCTTTGGTTTCCTGGGTGTGTGTGCATTCCTTCTGCACACCCTAATCTGCAGGTGTGAGGACTCTTGAGTGACTGGTGGGCTCTGCTGAGGTCTATATGGGAGGGTCTGGAAAACCGGAGGAAATGCAGGGTCACGGCCAGTTGAAAGGGCCCGTTGAAAAAGCCAGTTAAGTGTGGGCAGGAGACTCACTCTGGTGCCAAGAATTTGACTGTGGGATATTTTATACTAGGACAGAAAAAAAAAGTGTTTCTTTTTGTACTGTGGAATCGAACCCAGGACCTTGCACTTGCCAGTCAGGTGCTTATGCCACTGAGCTACATCCCCAGCCCCAGAACAAATAGCATTGGTCCATGGATTCCTACCTTCTTGCATGCACAGCTTGATCGCTTCTCCATTAGGTTAGTCCTAACAGCTGTGTGTTTAATGCCTGCGCAGGAAGTAATAGTAACTGCTGAACAGTGAGATTGTCTTTCTGTTTTTGTGAACTGGACAGCTTTCAGACTGGGTGCCTGTGGTGTCTTCTGCTGCAGTTAGGGTCCCTGGGGGTGCCTCCTTGTTTCTGCTCTGTTTGGGTAAACTGCCCTTGTTCTAACTCTGGTCTAGTCTTGTGTTGACCCCTCACTCCCATTTTCTGTTTTTTCCTTTCAAGGGAGCTTAGAGCAGTAATGTCTTTTGGCCATCCTTGTTCATATTTACTCATTTACCAACCGTTTTTGAATCACCTTCTTTGAGTAAGCTAGACACTGGAAATACAAAACAATACTGGTCCCACCTAGAGCAGCCTGAAGCAATGACGGAAAAAGATGAGGGACAGGCCTCAGCGTTCCTTTACCTTGTGGAATACTCAGATTGTCATTTCTCAGTTTCTGTGTTACAGCCTCTTCCAGCTCCCCAAGCTATTCTCTGTATAGGCCTTCTTCGTGTTGTCTGGAATATGAGGAAGCCAGGGCTGTCCCTTGATTCCCCCATCTCTTCATTATAAGCTGGCTCTTGTGCTCAGGGTTCTGCTCAACATCATGTACCTGATTGTGGAGACTGTTCACCAGGAGTGTGAGGGTGACAAGGCTGAGTGGAGAACGATGCGACAGACCTTCAGAGCGGAGCTGGGTAGGACCCCTGGAGATCTTCTCTTGAGGCCCTGCTTGAGACCTGATGCTGTGGGCTCTGGGAGGATTCTGTTCCTGCCTGTGGTCCTGATGCTCTTGGTCATTTCCAGGCTCTCCACTGTACAACAACGAGCCATTTGCCATCATGCTGTTTGGGATGGTGACCAAATTTTGCAGCGGGCATGCACCCCACTTCCCCATGAAGAAGGTTCTCTTGCTACTCTGGAAGACTGTATTGGTGAGCACCTTTTTGCGGTAACTCAGGTGCTAGGGACAGAGAAAGTGGGAGACCTCCTTGTATTGTCAACTGCAGATTAGAAATATTTGGGGAGATTATGTGTGTACTGAACATGTATTGACTTGTTTTGATCATTATTCCGTAAATAATCTTAACAACAATTTATATACATTGGATAGGTACTAAAAGTAATCTAGAAATGATTTAAAGTCTACAAGAGGATATGCATAGGTAATAGGCAAGTACTATACCACGTTATATTGGGGATGTGAGCATCCACAGAGTTTGGTCTTTGCTCTAGGAAGGGGTGAGAGAGCATCCTGGAACCAGTTCCCTATGGATAATAAGAGATAACTGTCCTTTTGAACCCTTAATTATGCGAATGTATAATTACTTTGGTTAAAAAAAAAAAAGAAAGCTCTGTAAAGAGGTAACAAAGGAAATTCATAGCAGCCAAAGAGGACTTGGCCAGTGAGGCAGAATAGATTGCCACCCCCTAGCTGTTTTCTCAGTCATAGAATAGCTTTAACCCCAGACCAGGTGCCTCTCAGGAGGAAACTCTTGGAGTTTGTAAATAATTTGAGGTTAAGTAAATTAGTAAATTAGAGCTGGTGGAGTTCAGGCCCCTTGGTCAGGCATCACTTGAAGGAAGAAGCAAGGGTGAACTCCGACCCAGCCTCCGTTCTCCTTAGAGTGTGGTAGGGTAATGAGACCGTTTCCGTCTGGGGAGGAGATGCAAACCAAGGGGGCCTGGTCAGTACACTTGGCTTGGGGACATTGTTGGCAGCGCAGTGCAGGCCCAGTTAGGAGCCCTTTCCTCCAGGGCACTGCTCTCACCGGGCTCCTTCTTCTTTCCAAAGGGACTAGCTCTGCAGTCAGCACTCGGTGGTGTAGGCCCACTGAGGAGTCGTACCCAGCAGACATCCTGCTGGTTCCTTAGCCAGCCTCACGAAGCCAGAGGGGAAGTGGAGCTGCTGAGGGCTGGAGCCGAAGCAGCTTCAAATGGCCACACAATGCTGGACTTTGAGCTTCTAGGGAGGTGTTTACATGAGTCTTTTATTTTGTTTTGTTTGTTGAGTCACTCACAATATATTTCCAGTTTGACTCTGAAGGACTGGCATGCGCCAACTTTTGAAGCACATATCTACTGACTTTTCAAGGGGGAAGATTGTCGGGTTTGCGTTTTTTTTTTTTTTTTTTGTCTTTTTGAGACAGGGTCTTGCTATGCAGTTCAGGCTGGGCTTGAGCTCACTTTGTAGCCCAGGCTGGCCTTGAACTCGAAACAATCCTCCTGCCTCAGCCTCCTGAGTGCTGGGATTACAGGCATGTGGCACCATGCCTGGCCTGGCTTGCTTTTTCTAAAAAACAAAACAAAACAAGACTAAAGCGTATATAGCTGGGTGTGGTGGTGTACATCTAAATCCCAGCACTCAGAAGGCTGAGGTAGGAGGATCACCACCAATTTAAGGCTAACCTGAGTTCAAGGCCAGCCTGAACTCTCCATAGTGAGACTTTGTCTCAAAACAGCAAAAATAAATGAAAACTATGTCCTGTGTATAGAATTAAGGGTATCTGTGTGCTGAGTCCTTGGTTTCTTTCCTCTCCCTTGCCAGGATCACTGAATTCTGTTTTGGGTGGCTTTAGTTCTTTTCTCAAAGGGTGTGTGGGTCTTGATGGTATTGAAGTGCTTTCGAACCTGACACCATGATCAGGGACCAGCCTTATGGCCAAGGTGACCCTGGCTCTGCACCCTTGTCTGGTACAGTGCACGCTGGGTGGCTTTGAGGAGCTGCAGAGTATGAAAGCTGAGAAGCGCACCCTCCTGGGCCTTCCCCCATTGCCCGAGGACAGCATCAAAGTGATCCGCAGCATGAGGGCCGCCTCCCCACCAGCGTCCGCGTCAGACCTGATTGAGCAGCAACAGAAACGGGGCCGCCGAGAGCACAAGGTAAGGCAGCAGAGGGCCCAGAGGGTGCACACTTGTAGCAGCATGTGGAGGAGCAGAGTGTTGTAAAGGGCTCTGATGCATTGCTCAGAATGAATGCCTGCTCAGTAGAGATGCTTCGTCCCTAGCTCCAGGCCCCAGGTATTGTGGGTTCTTAGGACCTGGCACAAATAGAAATGATTTGCCAAGCTGGGTGTGGTGGTGCACGCCTGTAATCCCAGCACTCGAGAGGCTGAGGCAGGAGAATCGTGAGTTCAAGACCAGCCTTAATTACAAAGTGAGTTTAAGACCAGCCTGAAATGTATAGTGAGACCCTGTCTGAAAAAGACAAAAAAAAAAAAAAAAAGAAATGGTTTGCCATTTGGTTCCAATCTTGGACTCTCTCTGGGTTCTTCATTGTACTTGGCTCTTAGTTTTGTGCTGTCCCTCCTGTGTCTCATCAGCTGCCTCTGAAAGTCTCATTTACTGTTCCTCCTATGTAGGCTCTCATAAAGCAGGATAATTTAGATGCCTTCAATGAGCGAGATCCCTACAAGGCTGATGACTCCCGAGAAGAGGAAGAAGAGAGTGATGATGACAACAGTTTGGAGGGAGAAACATTCCCCCTGGAGCGTGATGAGGTGATGCCTCCTCCTCTACAGCACCCCCAGACCGACAGGCTCACCTGCCCAAAGGGTCTTCCCTGGGCTCCCAAGGTCAGGTGAGTCTCAGACCTCCAGCAGCTCTTGGCATATGAAACCAGAGCCCTCATACCCCTGACAGCAACTAGACTGAATTAGAGTCAGGCTGACCTTGGCTCTGGAGCAAGGTTCTCTTAAAGTATCCTTTGTTATCTTGGGGACATTCAGGGAACTGGCCTTGGTGATCCCACATGAAGTGGCCTTTACACGGCTTCTGAATTAGTAATCTGAATTATTTGGTCAGACTTGCTAATGAAGGAGGTTGGGGGGAAAAAAAGTCTTATAAATGAGCTTTTAGGCCGCTTGGTGGTATACAGTGTATGGTAGTTTTGTTCGCAGTACTGGGGGTCAAACCCAGGCCCTGGCCCATAGGCTGTCAATTACATAATGGTTTTGAACAGAAAAGCAATAGATGAAGTTTCTTTAGAGGCATAATTAAGATGCTTGAGATATATGTATGAATTGATGGATGAGAATATACTTGAGCAGATAGCTTTTTAATGAGTAGCAACCTAGGAAACAGTAGATGAGCATGTGAAAAGATATAAAAGTAACTTTCTCGATCCAGGGAACGCCTTAGACTTCAGTGTTTTGTGAAGGGAATGCAGAACAGGTCATCAGAAAATGTAAGGGGCGCCATCTGTTTAAGACAGGAATGTGTGATCCACATGAAAAGCCAGCAGTTTATAGCTTTCAGTGTTTAAAAATGTTAAATATTTAAGAAAATCTATTGACAAATATAGTCTGAATATGGTATGCTTTTAAGTTAGATATAGCACCTTAAAAATAAAGATATATCACCTTAATTTTTTGAGTAACTACTTATACATAATATATTTCCAGGTTGGTTGGTTAGTTGGTCATTTCTTTATTTATTTGTTTATTTAGAGACAAGTTCTCACTGTGTAGTCCACACTGGCCTCAAATTTGTGATCCTCCTGCCTCAGCTTCCTGAGTACTGAGGTTACAGGCATGTAGCCACCACCACCACCCCTAGAATTTTCAAGTTATTGATCCAATAAAATAAAGAACATGAAAATTATTAGAGGATTTCAGAAGGTTTTTTTTCCCTTTTTTGAAAGAAGAAAAACAATTGTGGGAGACTTTTCCTTCCCTTGGCTTTACAATTTCTGGATGTTCTGTTTTGATTAACTGAGACACCCTGAAATAGCATTTGATAAAACTTTCCACTTGCTTCCTTTTGCAGAGAGAAAGACATTGAGATGTTCCTTGAGTCCAGCCGCAGCAAGTTCATAGGTTACACTCTAGGCAGGTGAGTGTGACCTGGGCTCCTTTGAAGTTCACTCTCCTGGCTTTTGGTAGGAGGCCCTGAGGCATCCATGTCAAGCTCAGCACAAGGCTTTCTTTATTCTCTAGCGACACAAACACAGTGGTTGGACTGCCCAGGCCAATCCACGAAAGCATCAAGACTCTGAAACAGGTGAGTGGCTCTAGGTGAGCTTTTGGCCTCATTTGGTCCCAAGTGAATAAAGTGAGCCTGAGGGAGAGTCCTTTTAGGACTTGTCTGCTGACAAAGCCCTGGGCAGAGCTGCTGCTTTCATTTGGTGCTGACTGAGGTTTGTTGAAGTTCTATAACCTGCCAGGCAGTATGAAGGGGCCCAGTAAATAGCCCTTGCCTCCCCTTTGCACACATTTTAGGACAATTGGGATAGAGGAATAGGCAGATGACTATTGCATTCCCAGCTTTTAAACTTGGTTCAAAGACATAGGTTCCCACTTAGAAAAGTATTTGAGGCTTAGGATTTTAGTTGGGGATTTTGTGGTGACTTAGTCCTCTTTCCAAACACTGTATAAAGAGAAATGAGTAGGTCTTTGATAGGGTGCCGGAGTGATCAGAGAATAAAGAGTGTTTTCCCCAGCACCTCCTTTCCCATCTCTCTTTCCAGCACAAGTACACATCAATTGCAGAGGTCCAGGCACAGATGGAGGAGGAGTACCTTCGCTCTCCTCTCTCGGGGGTGAGTTGGGGGCCTTTACTCCATGGAATCCCTGTTATTCGCAGAACCTGCCTCAGAGCCCTCCCAGCCCGTTGCCTATGAATCCCAGCTCACAGTCAGTCACAGCAGCTTTGGCATCTGACTAGATCATTCTGTGTTTTATTTCTCTGCCTGTGTGGTGGGAATAATAATAGAACCTTCTTTGGGGTTATAATAAGGATTAACTGAGTTATTACAAGTAACACATCTGGCACATTGAATGTGTTCAATATGCTGTCACTGTCATCAGCATAATTCTTTACATAGATACTAACAGATTCTCTTCCAGCCAGCCAGCAAGCTGGCTTAGGAAACTGTAACCTGGATTAGGGTTCTGTGTTTTTATATCCATTGTGTTTAAAGGGAGAAGAGGAAGTTGAGCAGGTCCCTGCAGAAACCCTCTACCAAGGCTTGCTTCCCAGCCTGCCTCAGTACATGGTAAGTGCTCTGTGTCCAAGACCCCTCTCGGTGGCCATCAGTAGGAACCTGCAGTGGGGAACCTTCCCCACAACACTGGTCAGTCTCCACCACCTATGATTCTTCTGCCACCTGAGGAACTACAGAGACACTGCTTCTCAGGACTGTTTTGGTCCTGGGCTCTCCCATGTATGTGTCTGTGCGGTCTGCTCTTCCCAGATTGCCCTCCTGAAGATCCTGCTGGCTGCAGCTCCCACCTCAAAAGCCAAAACAGACTCAATCAATATCCTAGCAGATGTCCTACCTGAAGAGATGCCGTGAGTATCATTCCTGTGAATACAGCAGGTCAGGATAAACAGAAAGGGCAATTGTTTCCTTAGGTTGGTTTCTTTTGTTAGCCCAACTTCTCTGCAAGTTAAATTTAGGGTATTTCTGATTCAGAATAAAAACTCTTCTGATTTCAGTAGTTTCACTGGTTAAAGTAATTGCTTTAATCCAGTTGGTCACTGAATAAATTACTGAGTGAGTTAAATAATTCATTGCTTCTTTGTAAAACAAATGTGTTGGCATTATTAGGCATTTTCCAGAGCCATCTTCTAAAGTCATGGGATTGGGACACCCAAGGTGGTCAGGTTAGTTTGTGCACAACTTCCAGTCATAGTTGAACCTGCACTGGTATGGAGTCTCCCTGTTGGCCAGTAAATTGGCAAGCAGAGATCTGGCAAATATAAGTGATAGTCGAGTAAAGCCATTAAGAGTACTTCCTCCCAGGGCTTGCCTCATCTCTTTGATGTGAGAGCAAAAACCCAGGCCTCTACCTGATCTCCTGCCTGGCTGCCAGTACTGGCTGGCTCTGCCTGTGACCCTGGAGTCTGACAGTAAGGGCAGAGGCTGGAACGGTGAGAAGATCACTGAACACTAGGCCTTGATTATCCTAGGAAAAAATGCTCTGTGTCAAATGTTGTTATTTTTAAGTAAAGATTTATAGTGAGAAATCCTGAATTAAGAAACTGATATATCTCGGGAGGCTGAGGCAGGGGGGTTGTTGCAAGTTTGAGGCCAGCCTGAACTGCATAGTGAGACCCAGTATCAAAAAGTCAAAAAAAGAGAAAAAGAAACTGATAATTTGTTGCTTCCTTTATCTGACTTCAAAACTTTTTTTTCCCAATAGCGCAAAACTTTTCAATGTACAGTACTGGTTTTCCACTGGGAAACTCAAGTTAATATGGTGACTGAAGCTTATGGGAAATCTTGCAAAGGAGAAGTTCATTTTATGAACTTAACAGAAACAGGTTAAGAATGTATTTGGGGTCCTCATGAAGAAGAAATAATTGGCACTAAGCTAGATGGCCTAGGACAGTGATGGCAAGCCTTCTAGAGGCAAGGGCCCAAATTGCAACCCTAGACCCATGTACTTATCACAGGGTGCCCACACTGCCATTAAACTGGAATACTGTGGTTTTAGGTCTAGCGACACAAACACAGTGGTCTAGAAAAAAAGCCCAAACAACTCATACATTAACACCTTTGTCTTAAAAGAAAAATAACACTCATGACATAGGGTTCCACCATCGGCCCAGGAGTGGGTGGGTTGAACTCTGGCTGGACCTCTTAAGATGTCCATGGGGTTGGGACCTTTGCCCAGAGGGTTCAGGAATTCATCTCTGCCATGGGCACCTAGAAGGAAGTGCTGTATGAGCGAGCAGCTCATCCATGTACCTGTTTCCAGCACCACAGTGTTGCAGAGCATGAAGTTGGGAGTGGATGTGAACCGCCACAAAGAGGTCATTGTTAAAGCCATTTCTGCTGTGCTGCTGCTGCTGCTCAAGCACTTTAAGTTGAACCACGTCTACCAGGTACCTCCAGTTCCTTCTTCCTGTCTGCTGTGCCCAGTCCTTGTGTGCTGCTTCTGTCAGTCCATAAGAACAGGGTGCCATTGAACCCACTTCAACTCTGCATAGATGTTCCAAGGAACTGGAAAAAGAGGGTAAGTTCCCACCAAGTGTTCTTTCTTTCCTGCTGATTTCAGTTTGAATACATGGCTCAGCACCTGGTGTTTGCCAACTGCATCCCTTTGATCCTAAAGTTCTTCAATCAAAACATCATGTCCTATATCACCGCCAAGAACAGGTGATGGGGAATAGGGACTGGGAAGGGGCGATTTGGCCAGATGACAGGGCTCCCAGCTTATCTCCCACTGCGTCCATTCACTTAACATTTTTCCAGCACTGAGAGCCAGCACTCAGACTCAGTGATGAGTAAAACAGGGTTCCTGCCTGAGGAAAACCTGTTGTGTCAAACCTTGAGTCCAGTAAGTCTGGTGACACGTGACTCAGTCTATGCCAGGGCAGAGACTCTCATCCAGTTCTGAGGCCCCAGTTTTTTGTTTTTGTTTCATTTTTAGTACTGAGAATTGAACCTGGGAAGTGCTGAGCCACATCTCCAGCTTTTATTATTATTTTTTTATTTTGATAGAGTCTTACTGAGTTGGTTAGTGTGACTAGGAACTTGCTGTTTCATCCTCCTGGAGTGCTGGCGTTAAAGGCACCATACCCAGCTGCCAGCTGTACTTGATAGTGCCTGCTCATTAGTGTGAGACACTGCAGGATGAGCTGCCAACCAGGGACCATCACAAGTAGGGTTTGGCATAAATTAGTTGCCATGAGCTATCTCCTACTTCAGCCCCAGATTTATTGCCATGGGGAAAGCTATAGTAGGGTCTACACCCCTTACAGAATTAACGACTGTTCTCCAGCCACGGAGGAACCATGTATGTTCTCGTGTAGTAGATACTTAGAGCTGGGGAAATTGGGACAGGGCAAACAAGGTAGGTTCCTACCTTGCTTCAACACATGATGGAGGAAAGCCAGGAACCAACTCAGTGATGGCTGCTCGGTCAGCCCCAGGCATTTGCTCATGGTGGGCCTCTGGGTTCTCTTGCCTGTTCAGCATCTCTGTTCTGGATTATCCGCACTGTGTGGTAAATGAGCTGCCAGAGCTGACTGCAGAGAGTCTGGTGAGTGGATGGCCTCTCAGCTGTTCCTTTGGCATAAGTTTGCCTCCTGTAGGGATAGAGGTGTCTTGTACAGAGGGGAGCACTTTTGAAGTCACCAGAAGTGCATAGAAGGGCAAGGGGAGGACCTTGTAGAGCAGAAAGGTTTGGATATAGGGGTAATCAGGGAGCATGGTCCTCAGGGCTTGCCGACCCTCAGCTTGCCTAACAGAACTGCTTTCCTCTTTCCACATGAGACTCCAGGACCATAGCCCCCAGTTCTGTGACCTTTGAACTCCCTGCCCCCTCCCATCCCTCTGCCAGCTTCTAGGGTAGAATTCCCCTGGGCCGCCCTGAAAGGAAGGGGTTCCTAGTAGGGGCTGGGGACCCAGCTATTTTCATATATATTCTGAAGGCTTTTTAAAAACCGCTGAGCAACCTGCACCTCTGAAGGTTGTGATTATTTGTGGCTTTACCTGGCAGGAAGCAGGTGACAACAACCAGTTTTGCTGGAGGAACCTCTTTTCTTGTATCAATCTGCTTCGAATCTTGAACAAGTTGACAAAATGGAAGCATTCAAGGACAATGGTGAGTCACTGCCATCAGCAGGCCTAAAATTGGTTGCTCAGAGAAGAGTTTGACACCCCACACCTGTACCTTCCCCTTCACTACAGGAAGAGGATATCCTGGGAGTAGGGGTTGCTGCTGTAGCAGTGTCTTCCTTATTTAAATTTTATTGTCACCGCATCCATGCATTTTAAGAACTGATGCCTGGTTCCTTGAAGAGTTGAAGGAAAGCTGGAAAAGGCTTAGTCATGCATTAAAACAAACCACACCTACAGACAAGCTTTTCTTTAGCCTCTTAATCTTGACTGGTAATATAACCAAGGTCCTCTGAGCTTTTGTGAAGCCTATGTCTGGGGAAGCCTTTGGAGTGGGAAGGGCCATGATTCTGTGAAAATATGTATATGCACATGAGAATGTTCTTTTGAAGGAATGCACAGCTTTCTTTAGATTCCAAAGAATCTTTAGAGTCTGTAATTAGAGTGACCAACTGTCCTGATTTGCCCAGACTTTCTGTTTTAGCATATAAAGTCCCATGTGTTAGCAAGCCCCTGAGACCAAGGGAAACTGGAAACGGGAAGAGCTTATCACCCGCCCACAGCCCCAGGTGGTACGTGTGTTTACTCCGCATTCCTGTCCTCATCCTGGCGTGCCCGCTGTGCCTTGCCCAGATGCTGGTGGTGTTCAAGTCAGCCCCCATCCTGAAGCGGGCCCTCAAAGTGAAACAAGCCATGATGCAGCTCTATGTGTTGAAGCTGCTCAAGGTGCAGACCAAGTACTTGGGGCGGCAGTGGCGCAAGAGCAACATGAAGACTATGTCTGCCATCTACCAGAAAGTGCGGCATCGCCTGAACGACGACTGGGCCTATGGCAACGGTGAGGTCACCCACAAAGCAGGGTGGAAGAGAGCGTCAGCGGGGAAAGGTGGCATCTTTGCCCTGAGCTTCCCGCTAAAGAACAGGAAGGAGCCCAGCTCCTGCTTTTATGGCAGCAGGGTGGTCAGGATGGGAGCCTAGGAAGAACTTGGGGAAGCTAGCCAGGTTCAGTGCCTGAGGTTGTCCCTGTTACTCTCCGTCCCTTCCTCCCAAGCCATTCCCTTTGTAGAAACTGTCACAAGACTCTGCCCCTCTTCTCTCTACGCCACTACCTCTGAGTTGCTGTGAGCTCATGGGGAGCTGCTGTGAGGCTAGGTTCCCAACTGTGTCTTTCTGCTTTGTCGCAGATCTTGATGCCCGGCCTTTCTGCTTTGTCGCAGATCTTGATGCTCGGCCTTGGGACTTCCAGGCAGAGGAATGTGCCCTCCGTGCCAACATTGAACGCTTCAATGCCCGGCGCTACGACCAGGCCCACAGCAACCCTGACTTCCTGCCCGTGGACAACTGCTTACAGAGTGTCCTGGGCCAACGGGTTGATCTTCCAGAGGATTTCCAGATGAACTATGACCTCTGGTTAGAAAGGGAGGTCTTTTCTAAGCCCATTTCTTGGGAAGAGCTGCTGCAGTGAGGCTGCTAGGCAGGAAGTTCAGGTGGAAAGGAGGAGTGATCGCATATCTGAGGGACTGCCTGGTGACTGCTGCAGTGCTCCCGTACCCCTCCAGGTGGCAGCACAACGACATACGGTCTTCCATAGCCTTCCCTGGGCCTGTGGGTGAGCCCGTGTTGGCCTCTGATTCCTTTGCAGTGTTCTACTCAGGAGCAGTCATCCCTCTGCTCAGGATCCACTCTTCCTCCACTGCTCCCCAG
The DNA here is from genome assembly GCA_004027595.1 of Dinomys branickii. NCBI lineage: Eukaryota > Metazoa > Chordata > Mammalia > Rodentia > Dinomyidae > Dinomys > Dinomys branickii. The sequence goes on from PVLD010001115.1 coordinate 25,476, forward strand.
CTCCCACCTTCCTGTGTTGGACATGGCTGGTTACAGCTCATTTTAATCAGCCCAAGGCTGGGAGAAGCTGGTCTGAGCGGGGCACCCCTTCTCATCACATCTGAATTTCAGGTTTATACTGATTTTCCTGAGTTACACAGCCCTGGCATGTCCACTTGCCAAGAAAGAGGACTTAGGGTTAGGACCAAGAGCCGCAAGCTGGCACCTTGGTTGCCTTGGGGGTTTCTGGTGCCATTCCAGCCTCTTGCTAAATTTCATTCAGGAGTGCAGTAGTGGCTACTGCAGCTGCAGCTCTGTGGTTTTGGATGAGGTCGGACAGGGAGAGAGGCTTCCCTTACCCAGGGGTGCCAGTTTCCTCTGGGCTTGCAAGGGCCTGTAAATATCTCTACATAAATCTGTATGTGGTCTCTTGTGTCTTGTTGGGATTTTTATGTGTTTGTGTATTCTGTTTACATTAAAAGGGAACAGAAACAATCCCTGTTTCCCTTGCCTTCAGGAAATATGGACTCTGAAAATCTCCAGTTCTCAGAAGTTGTTCTTGCCGCCAGCACTGATAGGTTACTTGCTTGTCTTCCACCAGACTTGGGAGAAGTTGGGGAAGTTGACACCTGTCCAGAGTGCTGTCTCCTCCCTTCTGGGGTTGCATCAGCCTGGTTCCAGTGCTCTGGTTGCTGTGGTGATAACGTGGTCCTGCACCCCTGAGTTTGATGTAGTTTTGGTAGGAGCCCCAGGTTTCTCGAAATTATGCCCTTGAGCTGTCCTCAGCTAGTCCTGTTTCAAGGTGAGGTCAAAGTGGCGCTCAGGTCCTCCCTGGGGCAGGTGGGAACCAGTGTGCAGAGCCAGGGAAATGGCCCATCAGAGCCACCTTAGTGTTGGGGAAGTGCTGAAGGGCCCGGGAGCCTCTACAGTTATGAGAGAAGCAAATAAAACCTTTGTAGTAGGTGGATGTGAGTTGAAACCTAGAAACTATACTTGGATCCTGGTCATTGCTGTCTTTACCTCCCTACCGACTTCAGATTGCTGCAGAGGGTATTACCATTTTGATGCTGATAAAGGAGTATTCATGTTTCAGAATTGCTGGAAGCTTCTTTATAGGCAATGTGTATAAGATCTTAAATCTTCAAAGGAGTCTTGTCTGACAAAGGAAACATTCTTGGGAGAAAGTCCCTTTTTTGGTTTAATGCTTGCCTGGGACCCATTGGATGCCAACATGATTAGGAGTGGCCAAGTGGAAGGATCATACAAACTTTGGGATAGGAAGCCCCTGAGACACCCCCCCATCAGCTCTTTTTCCCCAAAGTGACTTACACAGGACAAGGAAGTTTAATACAGTTTTTAATTTGGGGGGGGTACTGGGAATTGAACTCAGGACCTTGCACTTGCCAGGCAAGCACTTATGCCACCAGCCCTCCATACCAGTTTTTGGGTTTTTTTGTTTTTTTGGTTTTTTTTTTTTTTTTTTTTTTGGTCTTTTTGAGATAGGGTCTTGCTAAGCAGTTCAGACTGGCCTTGAGCTCGCTTTGTAGCCCAGGCTGATCTTGAACCTACAACGATCCTCCTGCCTCAGCCTCCCGAGTACTGGGATTACAGGTGTGCACCACTGTGCCCGGCTCGATACAGTTTTTGTATGCATGATGATTTTTGCTTTTTCTTGCCAGGACTGATAAGTGTGTATCTTGGTATTTTCGTTTAGGGAAGACAGATTTACACCTTATTCCCACAGGCGTCTGGGTTACTAAAATGGCCTGGCCTGAGGTTTCTGTTCTCTTCTGCTTTTTCACTCCCCCCATATCTCTTCTGAACTACAGGAAAGAACATGGGTCATCAAACTCGGGCTGGTGAATCCCTAAACTGTTGGCTTAGGTAGGGGCCTAGGGATGGAAGGCTTTTTACAGCCTCAAAATGTGTTAATGGCAAGTGAACCACTTAAACCCAGGTCCTTATATCTAAATACCTTTTGAAGAAATGTCCTTTGAGACAGACAAGGTCCATGAAGGCCCTCTGTACACGGCTGAGTTACAGAGAATGTTAACTATTATTGCTAACCTTGCTCAGGATTGTTGCTGTTTTTCTACTGAGGGATGAAGTACCCTGAGGCTTGTATCACCTGGAGGATAGGAATTGCTCCTGGTTAATCTGGGGCAGAGTTTGCTGGGTGCCAAACTGCTATTAGGTACCATATGAGATGCTCCTTAAAGGCACATTTTCTACATAGTAGTCAGCAGTATTGAGTATTTACTATGTGCCAGCCACTATAACTTTTCCTATAATAACACCCAAAGTACATACCATGGCAATCCCTATGTAAGATTCCCTAAGGAAAAAAAAGTATATAAGAATCCCTGTATAAGAAAACCGTAGTACAGAAAGGAAAAAGAACTTGGCCAAGGTCATATTAAAAAAAAAAAATGCTAGAGTCAGAATTCAAACCCAGATCTCTGCCATATACACGTGCTGAAACCCCTATTAATACATCGTTCTCCACGGTCATTGCCTGTGTACTCTTGTGCTCATTTGTTCATCATAGTATTTGCTCTAGCATGGTCCCTGGCACAGAAGATTCATGGCGAATGTCCCTTGCTTTAGGGCTTGGCTGGGCCACTGAAGCTTGACCTTGGCCTCCTCGCTGACTGACCCTGAATGTATACCCTCAAGGTATCTGCTGCTATTCCCTTTTTTATCCTGAGCCTCAAATTTCTTTCTCTCCTAGTCCCAGAGAACTCCTGTATCAGCTGTCCCTGGCACACCTACTGGGCTCATCTCCCTGGAGGCTTCCTGTCTGTCCTCCAGTGAGCTGACTACTCAGACACAATAGTTGCTTCCTTCATTTGGCCCTTGGCACGGTTAGCCTTAGGCCACCCTTACAAAACAATGGTGTAGCGCCCTTTGGCAATGAGACCGCCCTGACTTTTAGCCCAGACTCTGACATTTACTCGCTGAGGGACCAGGAGATAATCAGGTGCTAAACCTCCACTGGCTTAGCTATAAACTTGGCTCTGTTACAGAGGCTGAATAAGATCCAGGGTAATGACCTCATAACTGGCTCACAGGCACAATAATAGATGGTGGACATTGTTAGCATTGCTGGTGTTTCTTCTGACTCTAACTAGGAATCTCTGCCCATTTTCTGTGTCTCCTAGGAAACAAATCTGGAGGCCAGAACTCTTGGGCCTTTAAGTTCCCTATCCTAGTGTATTCCTCTGAATCCAGAGGCCTCAGAGAAGAGCTGGCCATTCAGCCATACACCCCTGCATCTCACCTATAGGCCAAGCCCTGGTCCGGGTTCCTGCTCTGGACATCCAGGTGAATGGGATACCAGTTTCTCACCTCAGAGGTTCAGAGATGGCCACCTCCAGGTTCCTGTGACCCTAGGTAATGTCCCCTCCCAGAAGCAGACTGAAGTGGGGAGCCCACAGTCCTTGAGTAGGAAGAGAGGGGCTCCGGCCTCAGCAACAAGGGCCTAGGAGCAGATGCTCATGCTCTTCTCCAGGTGCAAATGGTGAGGCTGAGCCTGTGGTGGAGGAGGCTGGGGTAAAGTTCTCCATCAGCTGGGTCAGGGAAGTGAATGGCTGCCTACCTCTGGGTGTGCTAGGCTCCGTTCCTGTCTGGGCTAATAAGGGTCTACACTGGGGGTTATAATTCAGGTTGATACGTGACTGGAGGAGGAGGGGAAGGAGGATTGAGTGCCTCTAATGAGAAGCGTTTCCCCTGCTTGACTGAGGCAGGAAGCCTGGACTGACAGGACCCCTGGCTAGGGCCTTTCAGGCCTGCCTGACCTAGTGATCAGGCTCCCGCCATGACAAAATTTGAAGACTTGAATCCTTGGGTGGTTTCACTCCTTGGCATCTCCAAGGATGGCTTAATCTCTGGGTGCCTCACGGGGGCGGAGAAGTGCTTCAGCAAAGGGTAGACAGCCCAGCACCCTTCCTAAAGTTGGGAATCCAGGTGAGGCCACTTCCCTTTGCTGTCCCAGGAGTGAGTAAGCCCAGCCAGGCCTTAGGGAAGTTATAGGGCCCAGGCTGAGCCCTCAGTTCACCCTGGAGTGAGGCTGGGGGTGGGGCATCTGGAATGGGGGCTATATCCAATGGGTGTAAAGGAGGAGGGGAACGTAGCTAATGGGAAGCAGGTGGAAGGGCTGCCTACACCCCAGCCGGGGAACAGGCTGGCTGGGATGGCCCCTTCAGTGGGAGGACCCGTCAGCTCATGATAGTCCCATGGAACAGGCTCCGGGATACCCATTCATATTCATTATGTGTGAAGCGGGCGGTTGTAAAGCTAGCTTTCTCTTCATTTAGCTGTCACTGGACAGAAAAATATGAGCTGTGGGTGGATGCCCCTGGATGGGAGCCAGTAGCCAGTCAGTGGCCTCCCTGTGCCCTCCCTGCAGCAGTCCCCCGGCTTGGGCCCTCTCCTGGCCTCTGCCCGCCTCTACCACTCTTGCTGCTTGATCTCATGCTCAGCTTTATTTCCTTCTGTTTTGTACCTCACTGGCTTTGTCCGCTTGGGCTTCACGTGTCCTTTCCTCTTCCTGCCCTCTATCTTCCTCATTCTAAGCTAAGAGAGGACGAATCGTGGTTTTCTCAACCATTGCTCCATCTCTGGCACAGAACAATACCTGGCACAGAGTGGGATCTCAACAAATGTTTGTAGAATAAACTAACCTTTCTCTGCAGCTCTCTGATGAAATTCATAGGACAGAAGGCTCCAAACTTTGTTGACTACCCTGTGGGTAAAGAAACTTCTAGTGCAGTGATGTGAGTCCTAGAGTTAGAAATGGGGGCTTGAGCCCTAGTTGCATTACTGACTGTGCGTGCAGGCAGAGGAGGCTCATCCATCAGCGGCAGCTGGGGAGACTTTCCCCTTCCCTCACTCTGCCCTTCCTCATGGTTACCCCCTCCCTCTGTCTGTCGGATGGAGAAGAAAGTCTCCGCCAGAACCCAGGGAAGGGAAGGGAAGCAAGGGCAGGCACTGGCGCCTCTGGGGATATGTGGCCTCCTCACTGTGACTGTCTTGGTTGAGAAATCTGATCCGATGGAGGACTTGCTCCCTGCTTGGGAATAAGCATGATACTAATGTGTCTTTGTGTGCTTGGGTTTCTCTGTGCCTGAAAGATGAGGCGTGGGGTGGGGGTGGCTGGGCTGTAGCTGAGACAGAATTCTTCTGAGCAATGTGGTTGTGTTTACTGGGAGGGTGGGAGGGCCGGGCCTGCTTTTTTCCTGCCTTCCAGGCTCCAGAGATAAGGCAGCAAGTGGGGATGAAGGGTAGAATGGGTAATACTCTGAAACCACAAGAAAGAGTTCTGGTTTTTGTCTCTGCCCCACAGCTCAGACGTGCTCCTAGGGCATCTGGGGAAGTGACTGCCCCACCCCCAGCCCACTGGGATCCCAGTTCATGGGCACTCAGGGCCCTGAGTGGGCTCCCTCTGCTTCGGCTCTCTTCATTGTCAGTTCAGAGATTAACTTATTTCCATGTTTCCACTCCCACCCCAAATTTCCCTTCCACATGAACCCGGCCCTAGCCCTGGGCTCTCTTCCATGTCTCAGCACCAGCTGAAATCCCGGAGACCCTGGGCAGGTGACAGGAATAGGGATTGGCCTTGAAGGCTTTGTAGCAGGCCCACCTTCCTCTAGCCAAGGAATGATGAACATTTTAGAGCTTTAAATGATACAGCCTTCTGTGGCGTGTGTGCCACGGGTTCACCACCACGGCCCTAGACTCTAGGATCCGTGCTGGCCCCTTGTATAGGGCTTTGCCCAGCCTGGACCCTAGACACAGAGCATCCTTAAAATAACCAGGTACCAAAGCCCTGGGCATAGACAGTTCTCTGGTATGAAAAACACCACCACTTTTATTACTATGCTGGGCAGCACTTTTTTTTAAAACAAAAGTTATCTTTACAAAAATGGGGGTTGGGATCTCAGGGACTCAGAGACTAAAGAACTCTGTTTTGACCCAAGATTCAGTATGGTTTCCACAGCATAGCCCTGGCCTGATCTCACTGAAGTGAATCCAAATATTTGGTGGTTGCTGGTGGAATCTCTACCCACTTAAAAGAGCATGTTGGGAGATCTAGCACAGGCCGTATAAGGGATGGCTAGCTAGGGCAGAGGAGACAGGCATCCTTTAGGCTGACCTTCACCTTCCTGCCAGCCAGCGCCCAACTCTGGGTACACGCCCCCTGGTGGTGGGGAAAGGGATGCAAAGTCTTCTAGGTGGTCAAGGACTGGTTTCTCTTGTCCGAAAGAGCTACTCCCAATTTGATCTGCATCCTCCTCCCATCTTAAGCTATTTCAGCTGGAGAGATGACAGGTGGGTTTAGACAGTCTTGAGGAAGCAGACCTGAGCATTCCTACCTGTATCCCACTTTGAGTGAGGGACCCGGTTTGTGGCAGGAAAAGTCCTGCACACTTTGAAGCCCCCTTTCTCCTGGGCAGTCCCACTTTAAGAAAAAAGACCCTGTTATTTTCTGCTGGGTGCTGAGGGTCCCAGCTGCTCTCCCAGGCCTCCAGTGCCATCTGGGCTTGTAGGCAGAAGTGCATACTCTGGTGTCCAGGCAAGGGTGGACCCGGAGCAACTAGGAACAGAAGGGAGATGGGCAGCTTAGTCTTCGCATCCATGCAACTTATCATGTGGTCCAGTTCAGCAGGCTAGGTGGCTCCTTGGGCTTCACCCTGAGTGAGACAAGGCTTGGGGACTTGTAGTCACCATCTGGGGAGGGCTCGATGCTATGGCCTCCCAAGGTGGGGGGAAAGCCATGGATGGAGTAGATGCCAGGGTGGGCTGCAGGGGAGGCTGGCACTCCCATGAAGCCGGCCACATTCCCATGGGAGTGGGAATATGGAGACATGCATGGGGAGGGGATGCCCTCTGGAGACATGAGGCAGGGGCCCCCTGGGCTCCCAGATCCTGGGCTGGGCCACAGGGAGTTCTGCAGCTGAAATGAGAGGGAAAAAGAAAGTCCATGAGCCAGTGGCCCCAGGAAGTATCAGTTTTATCTAGTATCTCCCCCCCCCCCCCCCCGCTTGAGGCCCCAGCAAGTTTCCAGGAAACTTCTACTTGGCCCAGGACTATCTCCTGGAACCCAGGAGGCCCTTGCCACTGCTAAACTTTCTTCTGTGATTCCTTTGTTTTCTGAGTGCATCACTCGAGGCAGGCAAGAGCCTCAATTTGCAGAGGAAGAAGTTAAATGATTTGTTCAGGTCAGCCAAGGCCCTATGCTGCTCCAGTTCTACCTGGACCAGAGCTTTCTTGCTGGTGATTCCATGGGATATGGGACATAGCCAAGCCCTAACTCAGGGTGGTCTGGGGTCTCACCTGGGGGTGGCTGTCAGTGCGAGGCAGCACAGAGATATCATAGGCAGCTGTGAAGGGGTTCCGCCCTTCCTGCATCTTCCCATAACGCTCACGCTTCCGCCACTTGGCTCTGCGGTTCTGGAACCAGACCTGAGGAGGAGTGTTAGCAGGTTCGAGGGTGTGCTCTAGCACCTTGAACAGTGCAGCCTCTGCAGAGAGAGCTGATGGTTGTGTCCTCCCATGGCTGGGAGCTGGCTCTAGGCTAGAGGATTCTGAGCTGCTGAGGCTTATAAATCTACATTGTTTTCAGGGCTAGGAGAGCCTGGGAGAGGCCCAAGCCCAAACCATGTTTACTGGTCCCAAGGGCCCCAGCTACCATTCTCCAGGCTGAGTCAGAGTCACTCTGTTCCTCCAGCCTGGTATGTCTGGCCAGGGTGTTGTGAGGCATCTGTGGACACCAGATGCCCAGAGCACTTCCTAGGAGGCCCAGGCCCTAGGTTATTGGGATGCTAGTCTCATTGCCTTTTCTCCTTTTCCAGTCTACCCGCCTCATTTCATCTGAGGAATCATAAAGACATTCTGTTCAGGTCATGGTCCTTTTTATACCCTTAGTAGCTCCCTGGAGACCTTGGCCTGGAGCCCAGCTCCTTAACAAGGCCCCTTGGGATTGGCCTCTGCCCCCTCCAGAGCCCATGTCCTGCCAGGCAACAGTATTCAGTTGTTCTTAGTTGCCCCCCAAACTCCCACTCTTGCTGTCCTTTGAGACACCCCTTGAATTTGCTCCTTCTTGCCTTTATTTAGGTTTTTCCTGCCTGGGTTCCTACCTCCCCACCACACACCTCCAGACAGGGTACCTTCACTGGACACCCATGATACCCTGACCTCTCTCACCACTACTGTTCCCAGGAGCTGCTTGGGAATTGCTTCTGTTCATTTGTGGGCTCTTCTCAGGTGGGCGTGGCATGCCTATGTGTTGTGAATATTGTATATTTGATGGATAGGTTGGTATAAGCCCTATACTATTACATTTATATGTATTGGTGTAGACATTTTCTTTCTTTCTTTTTTTTTGGTACCAGGAATCAAACTGAGGATCGTGAGGATCTTGTACTTTCCAGGCAGGCACTATGTTGCTGAGCTATATCCCTGGCTGGTGAATACATTCTTTATTTCTATCATTTAATGTTTGTAGGTCAAGGTCTGGGCTAGATGTTGGTAATATCAAAACAAAAGAAAACACAATTGCTGCTTTCCAGGGATCTAGCTGGGAATCACAACAGAAGAAGTGTGTGTGTGTGTGTGTGTGTGTGTGTGTGTGTGTGGGGTGTGTGGTGTGTATAATCCAGCTATTCTGGATTGAAATGAGATGAGAATCTCCATACACACTACCCTGCTCATGGTCATTTCTTACTCAAGCAGGCAGGTAAGACCCTGACAATTAAGAGTCTGTGCATACGCCTAACTCCTCATTCCCAGGTTTCAAAGATGTCAGAGCAGATCTGGCCAAGGTTAGGGAAGCCCACCTTGTCTGTTCAGCTTTCTGGATTTTCTTTCTCTACCTTCCTTCCTTTGCAGATGAAGGAAGCCCAGCCAATCTGATAATTTTACTGGAAGTTACTTCCCTTTTACCCCCATTACCCCTTAGAATCCCACTGTGGACCTCTCCTTGGCCTGGGACCTGCCCCATACATTGTCCCATGTGTAGTCTTATTATACCTGTCCATGGGGTGTAGCTTATGGGTAGGTATCATTTTCCTGTCAAAGAAAACATCCCTACTCTAGGGCCTTGATCATGGAGAAAGCTTCTCACAGTCCTGTGTTGAATCCCTCTGTTGGGCCTTCCCTGTTCCAGGACAGCTGGCCTCTACAGATCAGTCTGCCAAGCCCCATATGCACCAGAGGTGGTCCCTGCCCAAGCACCTTCAAAGAATCTCTGGAAGGATCCCATGCAAGATGTGATAAGCATGAGCTTTGCCCCTGCTAGGTCTTCTTAGTGCTGGGTGAAGCAGGCTCCCCTGTTAGAGCAGTCACCTGAGAAGGTGACTCTCAGGTGACTTTCCCTAGAAGCCCACTGCTTCCAGTGCCTTCTGCTTGGTATCAGGGAGCCTCCTATGAGTAATCCCCTTCAAAGCAAAGCCACAAACAACCTTCATCTTGAGCCAGACTTATACTGAACCTCTATCCCAAGCCCCAGCTGTGCTTGGCACTTCCATATTCTTTGACAGGCTTCCTTTCCCCCTTCCCCAGGGTCTACCTCCCTCCACTCTCCACAAACTGGCCTCCCGTCTATGTGAAGCTGGCCACAGCCCCAACTGTGGGGTCTGGTCTCTGTGGGGGAGAGTTTGTTGGGGTGGAGAGTAGCTCCTGGCCAGTTTCTCCCAGCTAGAGATGGAACAGCTGGCAGGGGCTGAAGGTTGCTGGCTCACAATGACTCTGATGCTCCCAGCCAGGCACCTTTTCATTCTGAGTAGCTATCTTGGGAGCAGCCCTCATCTGTGTCCAACACTTTACTGCTTCCAAGGTGCTGCCTGAGTTGCTGAGATTCAATGACATGAGCCAGATCTCTTGACTAGCTGGTAAGTGGGGCACCCTTAGAACTCCTACATAGGTCTTTTGACTCCAAGATGCCATTACCCATCCACATAGGCATAAACCTCAGCCTGGGCTGGAAGAGCCCATGTTGCAGCAGGGCTAGACATGCAGAATGAGCCTCAGAGACCCTGGCATAGGCAGGATGTGGGTAAGGACCCCTCCCAGCCCTTGCACATTCTGGCCCACAATCTGAGTGCTTGAGACAGCCAGAGAGCCCTCACCTGTACCCTGGCCTCAGTCAGGTCCGTGCGCAGAGCCAGCTGTTCCCGGGCGTACACATCAGGATAGTGCGTTTTCTGGAAGACTTTCTCCAGCTCCTCCAGCTGGAATGTGCTGAAGGTGGTGCGGTTACGGCGCTTCTTGCTCTTGTTCTTGGCCAACTCCATGGAATCGGGGAGTCCCGGGGAAAGAGGGACACGCAGACTGGCCAGGCAGGGGCCTGGAGAACCTTGCAAGTTAGCGGGCCCGTCTCTGGGGCTCCTTCTGCAGTCCAAGGGCAGATGGGGGAAGCTGGCAGCTTTGGAGGCCTTCTCCTCAGCTGCAATGGAAAACAAAAAGGGTGGAAACTGAACCAGGGGGGCGTGTGGGTGGAATGGAGGGAGGGGAGGAACACTGCCGCTCTCCCCGCCTCCCCCTTCCTCTTCTTTCCCTTCCCTCCCAGCAGCCACCTTCCATGGGAGCCTGGCATTCAGAGGGCTGCTTGCTGAGCCTCCAGCTGGGGAGGGGGCCCTAGGGAACCACGTGCTCTGTGGTCTGGGAGGATCTGCTGGGGCCACAGAGGGGTTCATTTCGGGGAAGTGCTCTGTGGTAGTGCATCCCACAGGGTGTGGAGGTGCCAGGATTGGCGCCACAGCAGGGACCGCTACTTTGGCAGGCCAAGAACTGGGGCAGGGAGTGAGGGTAGGAGAGTTGACATCTCCCACCCCTGCCAGGAAGCACTCTTGTTCCAGACTCCCTTGGTTCCCATGTGATAGGCCCACGCCTCTGTTCCCAGGACCAAACAGGCAATGGATGGAGAATCTCAGACCACCTTTAGCTGATCTGGCTGTGTTTTGTCCCTCTGAGCTCCAAACCTCAGGTCAACAACATCAAATCTCTCAGCTCTGGAGTAGAAGGGCAAAAGGGACAAATCATTTCTCAGAAGGATGGTTTCTCTCATTTCTCCCAAAGTGGTGGGGTCTAGGCAAGGACTTAAGCTCCACCAATAGATAGGCAGAGGCCAGATAGGCTGTGCTCGGTGAAGGAGAGGTAGGGGCCCAGTATCATGAGGAGGCACACTTCCTTTTCCAGTATTCACGCTTCCTTGGTGCTCCCTCCTCAGGAGGTTCTGACTGCTCTCCCATTGCTCACGATTAACAGACAGGGAGAGCTCGATTGCAGATTGGGGCTGTTCCCAGCAGCCCCACACTGACATGCTAACCCTCACTCGGGAAGCTTGACAGATCGACCAACAGAGCTTAGTGAAAAATAGGTCACCCTGGTCACCCCACACTCTCTCTGGCACAGACCCCTGGTGTTGTCCCCATGAAATCCCTCTTCCCTAGTTCTCTGGTATGGCAGCCATGACACCACAAAGACAGTCCACTGACTCATACAGTCCCTTTCCCAGCCCACCTCTGGTGAGGTCCTTGCCCCCAGAAGGCCCAGCCAGCAGGGACTTGGTGTCAGGCTTACAGCAGATCTCAGGATCTAGGTCAGATGAGTCCGTGGTCGGCCTTGTGAAGGACAATTTGGACAAGGTCCTCCTTAGCTGGAAGGTGGTTTATGACCTCCCAGGGCCACCCAGACTATGAAACAAACTCCTCATATGTGTCCTGGAGGCCTGGAAAAGCCTCCAGCCACTCCCCACCAACAGCAAAGGTCCAGACACCAGGTCTTCCTCACAGTTCAGGTGAAATCTGGGGGAAGAAACATAGCCTCTGTCTTCCATTCTTGGCCAACATATTTTGTTTCTAGGGGGTAGTTCCATTTGTTAGGAAGCGGGACTCCGGACTTGTGGAAGTTGAATGAAAGAACTGAAAATACAGCAGGGAGGCTGCGGGGGCAGCCCACACATGGCTGGCTCCCAAAATGGGGTTTGGGTTCTCAGGGAGGTCGTCCTGGACTCCAGGCAGAAAAGAGGGCAGGGGTTCAGGGAGTACTTCAGGAGGCTCCCCAAAGCCTTAAGCTTGCTCATCTCACTCTTGCACCCTTAATGTCTGTCTCAATACAACCCACCTAGAAGAAATGATGAGATCAGGGGTCTTTGGATTTGCTGGATTTGCTTTCCCGACCGTTAGCACCCAGCTGTCAGGGGAAAGGGGTGAAAGCGCGGCAGGATGTTTCAGAAGAGCTACTCCTCAAAAGAGGCCAAGCCCATGGACTCTGCTTGCTTCCACGCCTGGCCAATCTACAGATCTCTCAAAGGGCCAGAGAACTGCTCCCCTGCTTAGCGGCATTGCCTTGAAACCTTGGTCAGCTGGGGGACTCCGGGGGGAGGGTAGCATGCTTCCTCTTTGAGAGAGAGGCCTGCTTCTCAAAGAACACCAAGCAGCCTCCAGTGGGACAAGGCCCAGGACAAAGCCAGACAGGAATGGGGTAAATGGAGGTCTGCAATCAGGGAAAGGCAGCCCAGGAATGGAAGGCAGCAGTTTAAGTCCGGGCTCAGCAGCAGAAGGCTGCTCTGGTAAGGAGGGCACAGGCGAGGCTCGTATAGGATCTTGCGCACCTGACTCATGCTGGGCAGGTGACAAACAGTGCTCATGTTGGACTCCAGGAGCCTAAGGCTCAGCACCCTGAGCATCCTTTACCTGAGTCTTCCACCCACACAACGGCAGGACCCTACTAGCAGTCTGCTGGGAGTGAAAGCCAGGAGCCAGCACTGGAATCTTTAAGGTGCCAAAGAACTCTCCGACGCTGACCTAGTCCTCACACCTGCTAGAGTTTCTACTAGATGCTGCTTCTAAGCAACTGGGCAGCTTTAAGTAGTACTTCTAGGCTGTCTACACAGCGTCCCACTGTCCAGATGGGTGACTTCCATTGCAGTGGCAGCAGCAAGACCAATCACCGGCAATCTCCACTCATTGCAAATTTGTTCTGTGTAGTCTAAACGCAGCATTTCTTGAAGTGTGGGCAGCGGCAGCTTTAGGCGAAGATCCGAAGCCACTGTGGATATAAACGTACACAGGATCCATCGGTGTGGGGGCCTTGGACTCTCTAAAGTTTCTCAACTTTGTCCGCAGTTGGTCGGGTTCTGGGGGGGAGGGAGGGGAAGGTCTGAGCCGCTGCAAACCTTCATCAGGAGTCACTTCCAGCGGCGGGTTACCATTGTCAGCGAGCAAGCTTAGGGACGCACGGGTTCCTTCGGAGGATGAGAAGGAACCGCAGGGCAGCTCCCCAAGCCCCAGGGCAGCCAAGCGCGAAGGTGGCTGGCAGCGCTAGGGCACTGCTCTGGTCCAGAGTAGGGCTGGACTCTGCGAAGGGCCGTTTGAGGCCCGCGGGCTTCGGCAGGAAGAGAAGTGCGATGCGCGAGACTTCCAAGTGCGCAACTGCCGCCTCGGCTAAGACCGCGCCGCAGATGGGGCGCAGCTGCTAGCTCACTGGTCTGAACTGGGAACGCTCCGAGCCCAGCATTTTAAAAGCAGCGAAATAAGGCTGGTTCCTCCTTCGCCCTCCACTTCCTTGTAGACCGTGTGGCTCAAGCCCCCTAGGCTGACCCTCTGCAGCAGCCTCACCGCCGAGATCTGCTCGGCTGCAGAGCCTCGGCCGCCGGCAGAGCTCAGGTCGGGGACCTGGGGTGGCCAGCGGCGGCCAGTGTCTGCGCCAGGCTCGGCTCATACCCCGGCTCCTCCTTTTCGTTTGGCCTGTTTCCGCTCGACTTGAAGTTGATTTTCTTTTCCGTCTTGTTTTCTTTTGGGGGGTCCCTTTTCCTTTCGTTTTGTCTGTCCTCTCCCGCTCATCCTTTCCTCCCTTACTCGCTTCGTTTGCTCTTCCCCCGCTTCTTTTTCGTTTGCTGGTTCATTTGTTCCTTTCCCGCTCTTCTGCCCAGCTCGCCGGCTGTCTTTTACCTCTTGTTCCAGCCGCCCTGTTATTTGCCTCGATTGTCTTCTTTTTGGTGGGTTACTCTTTACACTGATTTTGTTTGTTTTTCTCAGCATTTCGTTGTCCGCCTGCCATCTCCCACCGTCGGGTCTCGGATCTCGTTCCGCTCTATCGCTCACGGATGCGCGCACAGCGCCAGGACTGTCCAGGCGCCTGGCCGCTCGGAGCGGAATGCGCCCTGTGGTGGGGACGCGGGCTCCTGGGCTGGGTCCCAACCGGCGCGGAGCGCTGAGCCAAGCCGCCCGCATACCTGTCCCCAGAGGTGCTCTGGGCGCTGAGCAGCCGCCACCGTCTGGCAGGGATCAGAGGAGCCAGGCCAACTGCTTCTCATTAAATCCCAACTGTGGTTTTTATCAGGAGAGCCTCTTTCAAAGGACACAGACACGAAGCTCCGCGGACCCGCTCATTTCCTCCGCTGACCCCACACACCTCCCTACTCTCCTACACACGCTCACCAACCCCGGCCGGACGAAGACCCGAGCTGCCAAGCCGCTCGTGGCGGCCCGCTGGACGCCAGCAGCACAGAAGGCTGCGGGACGGAGGGTCCAGCCCCGGGCCTCTGCTGCAGGATGTGGCAGCACAGATACGGTGGGCGTGTGTCAACTCCTACAGGTCGGCTGCGGCAGTGGGTAGTGGCGAGGCCCTGCACCAGCCTGCCAGGCTGCGGGTTCAGACACTTGCCTTACCAGTGACGAATGAAGGCAGCGTCCAACCGGCCTTCGCATCCAGGGCCCAGCTCAGGGCTTCCAGAAGCCTAGGGTTTTGGCCTGCCTATGGCTATTTTGGACAGCTCAGTGCTCAGGATCCGGGACAGGGATGTCGAGACTGCGAGAAGAGTGGCCATCACCGTGCATTACGACAGGGGAGGCCAGGTTAGTCTGAGAACTAAGAACATTTATTGTCTTGAGCTCTGCCTAAGCAGCTATGTCCACTGCGCAAAGTACCCAATGCACAGGGAGCGATCTTCTCTGGAGACTGGGTGGCAGGGGGAGAGGTGGCAAGGCCATGCCGCAGCTCTTGGCTGAGCCGGCTTGGTCACTCCGGGTCAAGTCCCAGCCTCTGCGGCCTCAGTGGGTGCCGGACAAAAGCTGTGCGTGCCTCTTGCAGTGTCGGGGCTCAGTGTGGCTTCCAGGCCTTCGGCCCAGTCCGGACTTCTGGGTGGGTTAGCGCCACTTTAACTCGGGCCAAGCACGATCTCCTTCCTCTTCCTGGCTCCAGCCGTTTTCGCCCAAATGGGCGCCCCGCCGTCTCTGCTCCACCCTCCCTCGACCTCCCGCCGCCCAGTCCCGCCGCTACCGGGAACACGGGTGCCTATGCCGCCTGCACTGCGCTGGCCTCTGCCTGGCCCGGGGCAGGCCAACCACAATCTGGCTTCCGAGGCAGCCGGGGTGAAAAGTGAGATGGACAAAAAGTTAACAGGCGAGCGGGAGATAGAAGCCGGGAGGCCCGGCGGGCCAGGGTGGGGAAGGAGAGGGTCGGGCTGCGTGCTGCCCCGCGTCGCGCGTTACCTTCCGCGGGGCCTTCGTAGAAGTGGCCGCCGTTGAGCGCCGGGCCTGGCCCGAGGTCCTGCAGGTACTTGGCGGGCGGCTTGGCGGGCTCTGGGAGGTAGGGCTCCAGGGGCCCGCAGGCCGGAAAGCGGGTCAGCCGTGGGCCGCGGGGCGGCGCGGGGTGCAGGTGAGGCGCAGCGGCTGGCGTTCCCTGGGGGCCCGAAGGCTCGTCCCCCGAGGCCGCGTAGGGGCCGACTGTGGGCCCCACGCCGAAAGGCGCGCAGCGCTCAGGGTCCATGCCGGCTCGGGGCAATCAGGCCGCCGGGGCTCCAGGGCTCCGCTACCCGCGCGGCCTGTGAGCGCCCGCCAAGGGGGAGGGACCTGGGCTCAGGGGCGCGGAGCCCCCGGGAGCGGCGAGCGCCGCGGGGGGCGGGGGAGTAGAGGAGGGGACCCGCGTCTCTGACTTAATGCTGGAACTATCCACGTCACGTGCGGCCCCGCGCGGATTAACCCCTCGGAGCCCGGGAACCCCCTAATTCACCCCGAACCCGGTGTCCCTGGCATTGGGGGAGAGGAAGAGGAAGGCTACTGCCTTTCTCTGTCTACCTGTCTGGGTGCGGTCCTAGCTCGGAGCTGCACCATCCCACTGGTCCTGTTAACCAATCTAGTGGCTTTTGCCTTTCCAGAGGTAAGGCAGTGTGGCAGCAGACCTGGTCTTCCCACATCAGCCCTAGGAAGAAGCCGCGGGTAGTAGTTGGGCCGCCCCTTTTCCTAGCTCTTTTTGTTGACTAGAAAAAAAGGTCACTGCAGCAAGCACAACTCTGTAGAGACCTCTTGTTTTGCACAGGGACAGGAGTTCTTAACACATGGAGTGGAAACAGCTCTAAACTGTGAATAGGGGTTGGGGAGTTTGGGCCTGGACTTATTATTTAGCTGTGGGACCTCGAATCGGTCACTTAGTGTCATCCTCTGATTGTGGAGATGGGTGGAATCAACCTCAGAGTCTTACTACACATTTGTGGCAGGTTTCAAGGCAGAGACAGGCCAGAGCAGACATGGAGACTCCCAGGTGAAGCTCAGTATTGAACAGGGATTGGCATAAGCAGCCTTGGAGCAGGTGGAAGAGCCATAGCTGTGAGCAGCAGACATGGAGTGAACGCTGTTCAGGGTGTTCAGGTCCTTTCTGTAACTCAAACTCCAAGGTTTAGCTGCCCTAGGGCTGCCATTGTAGGATGGGGTGCGGGGAGATAGGCTTTCATGAGTTGAGTCTCCCCAACTAAAAGGAAGCATAGGATTAGAGGAATAATTTAGCATTTCTGAAAAGATCAACAACCTTTACCTTTCTGAGATTTGGGAAAAGTACCAGAGGGCCCAGGCTGAGCTCACATCTCTTGGATTGAAGGGCCCTTGGGTCTAGATTAAACCAATGATACTTTCAATGCCCCAGAGACGAGAAAAAAAGGTGGGGAGTCACACATCATTTGTATTTCATTTGAATTCTTGATTTTTTAAAGGAATCCTAGAGGCCTGGTGTGAACACCTCCCTCTTCCGTTGGAGGCTTAGAGGGGGTTTCTTGGCTGTCCTCAGCCAGAGTTGGGCTGTAAATCAAGGCCAAACAGGAAGCAGAAGCCTTGCATCTCACAAGAAGTCATTAAGCCATTATTAAACATACCTTAACTTCTCTGAAGCCTTACTAGTTTAAACACCACATTGGAGGCATTATGGCCATT
Source organism: Dinomys branickii (assembly GCA_004027595.1). Classification (NCBI taxonomy): domain Eukaryota; kingdom Metazoa; phylum Chordata; class Mammalia; order Rodentia; family Dinomyidae; genus Dinomys; species Dinomys branickii. The sequence goes on from PVLD010001115.1 coordinate 42,659, forward strand.
AGGGCCCCTAATCACAAACTGCAGATTGGGCAGAGAGATGGGAGCACCTGGGGCTGCTATTTCTAGCCTAGAGGGAGGCTGAGGGAGGCTCAGTTCAAAATTAAGTTTTCTCTCTGTACAGAGTCCAGTTGATCCCAGCTCTGGCAGCTAATTCACATTGATTGTTAATAGTTTGTCAGTAACTGACTGGATATTGGTGACTTTCTAGGAGGATGTGTCAATTCAGAACATTTATTCAACAAGATTACCAAGCAGCTAATTTTGGAGGAAGCATGCATGACATAGGAAAAATGCACCAAGAAATTAAGCAAGGCAGCCTGGATTAAATTCAGAGTCTTTGCCTCAGGTGATATAACCTTTTCCAGGCTCAGTTTCATTATCATAAAAATGGGCCACACATATGGACATAGGGTATTTGAGAAGCACTCACGTTCTGATGTGCTGTGCTAATGTAAGAGATGATGTGATAATGATTTCTTCAGACATGGAGCTTAAATTTCTGGGCTCCATCAGTGAATTGGCAGAAGGCTCCTGACTCTAGGCCGAAAGGCTCTGTGCCTGAAAACAGAGACCTGGGCTCTGCTGTCCCAGGGGTTCACACTTCTTCCCAAGCCCCAAAGTTCATTGTGATACAGTCTCTCACTCTCTGGACAGAATTACCATTCTATGCTGATGATACCAATTGAAGGCAGGAAGGCCCAGATTACTTTGGGGGCCTAGAGGTATATGCAGCTGTCTATCCCGGTAGAGTTTTCTCCCAGGACCACGCAAGACAGGACACCAACAGGGTCCCATCCTGCTCCTCTTTTCCAAAGCCTGGTGCAAACTTCTATCATTATCCGTACCTGGTCTGGGAAGAGTTTGATGGAACAGGTGCATAGGAAACACAATAACAGAACCTATGAGTTAATAAACATTCCTGGTTAGGCAGGTGGGGAGAGAAGGGGATACCACAGACACTCATATTTTCCCGAAAAATATACAGTACTAATAGTATTTATAGTGTGCCAGGCATTATCACAGGCATTCCACAAACAATGACCTATTTATTCTTCATAACAACCCCACAAAATGTGCATAATTTTTAGCCCTGTTTTATAGAGAAAGGTCCTGAGGCCACAGAGGGACCCATTTGCTCAGGGTGGATACAACCAGGTGTTAGCAGGACCAGAATGTACACTCCAATCCATAGTCTCCCACCCAACCCAAACTCTCTTAGACCTTCTTCAGCTAACATGCAACTAAGTTAAAATCGTTCACTGCACACCCTTGTTTGGGACTTCTTCTGCAAAGAGAAGTCGAGGCCACTGTGGACTGAGGACAGAGCTGCTATGAGATGAGATGCGCTGCTACCTTCGTGAGCACCAAGTGGCAGCCGGCTGTGGGGGGCAGGGAAAGTGGGGAGCTGGCAGTGTCTGCTAAGCTGAGGTCATCACAACAGAGAGTCTAACACCTGAATAGTTTTACAACCAACTCACATGTGGGGCTGGGTTTTAAGAGAGTTTACAAGTTCACCATTCATGGCATTTAGTAGCTTTTGAATTATAATAGCCCTTGTCATCGATACCTTATCCACAGAATAAGATGAGCCGATAGATGATCCAGATAATTCTAGGTCATATAATAAAACCTTGAAAAGTGCTCTCATCACCTGCGGAGGAAAAACTATTTTTAAAATGAAACAATACTTATGGGCTGTCTTACACTGGTGGATTGTTTAATCCATTCATTTATTTGGAGAGGTCCTTTTGGAAAGAGACATTTGCTGGTACCAGGACAGCAGCTAGCAAGACAGATGTGATCCCTGCCTGCCTGGCGCTTATACTTTGCTGGCATGGAAATGTCTCATCCACACTGAAGCAAACCATTAATTGAATGTAAACCAGAATGGAATATGGTCTCAAGAACAGGGCTTTAGGCTCCTGGCTCAAGTGTAAGGTCAGTTCTTTAATTAGGGAAACATCGGTCCCAGTTACCTCTTTCCCTTTCATTTTCTACTTTCCTTGGCCCACACTACGTGAAGGACAAAGCTTTCATTCTTCTCCCAGTGGATATCCAGAAGGGGCTGGGACAATGGGAAAAATGTAACCTCAGGTCTGAGATTTGCTTGACATTTACAGAACTTCCTTCCAGACAGGAAAAACTCAGTTGCTTTTTTTTTTTTTTTCTCTGAAGGGAAGACAGTCAACATTACCCTTGTCCTATTCAGAAGCTGAAATTCTAAATTGATCCCTGTGAAAATTCTGGATTTGGGAGCCCAAGTAGATTGTTTCTCATTAGTGACATTCTTCCTGGAAGGTCAGGCTAGGAATGGTAAATAAACCTTCAGATCCGGTATTTCCTCCTCACCCATGGTATTTTAAAAAAGGTTTGTGTGGTGGATACTCAGGATTCTTGGTTCCGATTCTAATGATTCAACCTGAAGTCTGTGCACTAGGACAAAATTTCTGGGAAGTTAGGGGGACGTTTTTCCTCTTCTGTTGATTTGATTAGTTTCACTAGGAAAGCCTTTTAATATCTCTGTACCTTAATTTCTCTACTGGAACACTGAGAGATATGACTCTGTAGGTCTGGCTTTACTGGACTGACTGAGGTTGTGTTTATACAGATGTTCCTTGAGCCTAAGTCTATCCTTGGGCCTATATTTTTCTGCTTATTATCTCTGCCCACCACAGCGGTTGCGATGAGATGGACTACATGAGCGAAGAAGCGAAGACTTGGAGATAAGTCTGTGACGTGGCAGTGTACAGAGGGCCAGAGATTGTTCTGCAACCTGAATTTTTCTTTTTTTGTATTTTTGAGATAGGGTCTCTCTATGCAGTTCAGGCTGGCCTTGAGCTCACTTTGTAGCCCAGGCTAGTCTCGAACTCATAACAATCCTCCTGCCTCAGCCTCCCAACCGCTGGGATTACAGGCACGTGCCACCATGCCCAGCTCTGCCATCTGAATTGATTGCCTTTGTGTGAAGGTAAGTGGCTTCTGTAACAAGTGTCTGTGTGGACAATGGCATCATTTTGTGAAGACTTTGTTTTCTCCCAGTTTTGTGGATCGAACCCAGGGCCTCATGTGCTAGGCAAGCACTCTATCCCTGAACTATATCTTCAGGCCCTGTGGAGGAAATTTTGATGAACTTATTCTTGCTTGGTACAAAATATAAAAAGGATGAGGTATAGATTTCTAGACAATTTTAACTCTTTAGTTAATTAATTTTGTGCATACATGCATTCCACAGCTTTTGTTGAACTCTTGCTCTGAGCCACAGTGGGTCCACACAAAGGTTGGAATTAGAGAGAGTGCCACTTATTCTCAGGGCTTTTCCAGACTACCAAGAGAGGGACAGAGAGCCATAGGCACATCAAGAGGATGGTTTTACTGAGGTGGAAGAGCACAGGGAGCCATGGTGGCCATGAGAAAGATGCTTCACAGCCACAGAGACAGCTGGAGAAAAGTGGCTATGGGACGCTGTAAGGTGGAGTCCTGAAAGTTGGAGTGCGGGTTCCCAGGTAAAAGTGTATGCAGGAACCAGGGAAAAAGGCATCCAAGAAAGAATAGCCCACATGTAAGAGAGAAGTAGCCAAGTTAGAGGAACTCAGACACACAGAATATTGCAGAGCCTGGGGAAGGAAGAGACTTTAGGTCAGGATGGGAGGAGTCCACAAAACTTTAGGAACACTCCAGAGAAGGGAAGGCACTCTACAGGCATCACTCTGGTCCCTAGTGTCTGCTGGATAGAGCTCCTAACACTGTTTTCACTAGAGGGGGAAAGAAAGAGGAAGCCGCAGGTCCTGGGAAGGAAGTTCCCCTACTCTGGTGGGGAGGGCAGGACCTGCACAGCAGATAGACATGAAGACAAGACAAAAGGAACAGCAGTAGCAAGAATAGAAAGCACAGTGGTTTGTTGGGAGACATGAAGTGGAGAGTTCAGTGGAAGAAAGAGAGTGTGTGAGGGTTCAGGCTGAGCAGGGCAGTCTGTGGAGCCGTTTGCAGCAATGTTTTGGCTCTTACAGAGAGTGCTGGCCAGGGTACCCCTTGAACTCATTTCAGCAGGAAATCCATTGGTTCCAGACTGCAGATTCCAGATTGTTATTTTACAGGACTAATAAGTATGTAATTATCACATTTGAGGCCCTTGGAAGGAAATGCAAACATACGCCACTGAACATCCTGAGAAATGTCAGTGGACCCACCCCAGAGTTCCGGATGGGGCTTGTCACCATGTCATGGATATATCCACTTCAGGCCATGGTCTTCTCTGAATAGAAGAAGCCAGAGGGGAAATTAGCTCTAATTTTCTAAGGAACTAGGAAAAAAGCTGGGCATGGGATGAAAGGGCCTCTGCTCAGCCCGCTCTGGAATCTAGGGAAGAAGAGGTAATAGATGCATAATCCTAATAACATCCACTCTTTATAGGACACCTGCTATGTGCCAAACAAACACCATCTAGTTTAATCTTTACAATCCTATAAAGTTAGTGTTAACACTTCCATCTCACAGTGGGCTGTCTTAGTTATCTAATGCTGCATAACAAACCACCCTGAAAGTCAATGAGTTAAAGCAATAATTTTTTGGGATCAAAAAATCCCAAGAGATCCCTCAGGAGTGGGATCTCTCAGGACTCCAACTAGACTTTACTTGAGACTACAGTATTCAGAAGGCTTGACTAGAGCTCTGGATTTGCTTCCAAATGGCTTGCCCTTTGTGGTTAGCAAGTTGATGTGGGCTGTTGCCAGAGGCCTCACTTTCTCTCCATGTAAGCCTCTCCTCATGTCTAATGAAATGCACTCACAGCCAGGTACCTGGATTCCCCCAAAACAGATGGTCTAAGAGACCAAGGTAGAAGCTGGCCTGGGAACCCATACATCATTGCTTCTGCCAGAGTCTGCTGGTCACAGAGATCAGTCTTCATTTAGTATAAGCAAAGATTTCACAAGGCAAAATTCCTTGGAGGTTATTTTGGAGGCTGACTACCATAGCACGTTTTAGAAAACTGCCCATATCCCACTACCGCTGCATCTTGTTAGGGTTCAAACCGATTTGCTGACTCTGCAGGCAAGGCTCTCATGCTAAATACTGAGTCAGGGGAGTGGTTGATTGACAGGTTAAGAGTCATGAAAGGGCCTAATGGGTTACCTGGTAGGAAAATGTCAAAGCCCACTCCACAGTAACAGTCTCGCTATGTCCCGAGGAAGACTGGACATACCCCAGGATAGGGACAAGGCATGCCCTGGTTTGCCTTCTAACTTGGTGTTCAGTTGTCATAGAAGGCAAAGTCTTAGAGGTCTGCCTCATTCTCAGAGCTGGTCTCAAGGCTCCATGGGCCTCTTAGTCCACATGAGTGGAGGAAGGAAGCAGGAGAAACAGGAGTAGCATGCTCGAATTCCTTATGTGCACTGCTCTCATCTGGATAAAGAGATGCCTCGGTGGGGTGGTACAAGAGTTATGCACCATCTGCAGCATGCCATGCTCCCTTAGTCATCTCGGATATACAAGGGCTGTCCTCTCCTCCAGACACTCAAGGGATCTGAGCAGTCATTGGGGCGGACTGTGCTCAGCAGAATGAAGGGGCTCACAGGACGCCTCCTATCAAGTCCTTCTTATAGGATTTTTGTTTTTCTCCTGGGGAAACAAGATACGGATCTATGAACAATTCTCTAGAAATATAAGCTGTTTGGTAAGACTGAGCAGCCTGCCCTTGCCGAGGACTGGACATGAGCTAGAAGGGGCTGTATACTCCCAGGTCACTGCTGGCTAGAGAAGGAAACCAGAGATATTCAGCACTAATCCCTGGGCTCCCAGCTGCACATCCATTGAGAACAAAGCAATGGACCCCCTCCTAGAGCATCCTGAGGTCTTTGAGCTGCAGCCTGAGAAACCAGGAGGGCCATCACAATGCGGGTAGATAGGGAGGAGGGTGGTTGCTGGCTCAAGTGAAATGAATGGGGCATGCCAGGGCACAGGAAGCTGCTCGGCACCTCCAGCAGAGGGTTCTGTGAGGGAGCAGCAAAGATGCGACAGGCAGGACAAGGCGAGGTAGCCAGTGTGAAGAATGGGGCCTGCTTCCTTTCAGGCAGCGGAGGGCCGTGGAAGCGTGTTGAGCGGCAGTGGGAGCTGGGCCTGGTCGTTGGTCGGTGTTGGTGTGGTTACCGCTGTTGCGGTATTTAGCAAGAGGGTGAGAGTTATGTTTTGTGAAGATAATTCTGGTAGCTTGATCAGAATAATAATAGGATCAGTTCCTTTAAATACCTTTTCTTAATTCTAACCTCTTTATGAGAAAGGTATCCCTAACTCCATTGTACAGATGAGAAAACTAAGGCACACACACAAAAATAACTTGCACAGGGTAGCGGGGGGAGGGAGATAGGAGAAGCGAACCTATTCAGCAGGGAAGTCATTGGTCCAAGCATAAGGGGATAAAGATCTGCCCTGGATTGTGGCTGAGAGAATGGAAAGAGGTGACTGCAGTTAAAAGGTATTCATGGGAAGACATGACTAGACCAGAGGGGTGAGGTGAGGGATATGTGGGTGACCAGTAGCCCAGAGAATGGGCGGCCACAGGACAGCCTCTCCCCTCTCGCCCCACCCGTGGCACTAGTAGGAGAGATAGCTGGCTCTCTGGAGACAGGGCACAGGAACATATCTTCAGGGGACATTTCAAACTTTTATGCTAGATTTTCACTGGGAAGAGCCCCCCACCCCCAGCATGCTTTGTAAACTGCAGAGCCCGCACAGCAAGCCCCAGACTACTCACTGGACTTTGGGGATTTCTTTAAGGAAGAAGGCAGAAAAAGGAGGGCTTGGACCAGACTCTAGGCTTGAGAAACCTGGGATCAGAGCCATCCAGGTAACAGCACTGGGTGCACTGGGTCCTGAGAAAGAGCTGGCCTAGGTGTGGCCTCTCTTGATCCCAGAGAATATCTGAGGCCATCCCAGAGGCTGAGCTGAGAGGTCCCAGGTAGAGGTAGAGTGGAGAGTCCAGCGCCTGATACTTTATGATTCCTGCTCATTCCTGCAAAGCAAACAGGATGCTGGGGGCAATGGGCGAGGGAAGATCAGGTCTGTAGCTGTTTTGAGTCTCCCTGTGGTGATTTTGAAATACCTTCTCCTTTTCAATCAAAAGATGCAGAGGACTGAGCTCCCCTGCAGGAGAAGGCACTTCCTCCATGTGTTTCACAAAAGTTTCAGATTGAAATGACAGCGATAACCTAGATGCCACTTGGGACAGGCACTGTGAGAGGCCGACCGGGATGGGGATGATCGAGGAGGCCAGCCTGCTGTGGGGCACACACAGGCCTCTGGTAGGTGTGAACATAGTCACGTATATGTGCAGTGTATCTCTCTGTCTCCCTGGTCAAGTGAAGGCTTGGAGTCCTGCGTCTGCTTTGGGGGCCCCTTGCAACTAAAAGTATGCTTGGATTTTGCAGGGTCCTCACAGTGGATATCTGTAACCACACATGGAACCCAGAATGCCTGGGGGAAAGCAGATCTGTAGGCACATTCACACCAGAGCCATTGGACAAAGAGACCGGATATTTTGCTGTTTGATAAACTTCATAAAACAGTGGAGCTGAGTGATTTTGCTGCTGCCTGAATGGAAGTATCCTAAGAAGCCATGCCAAGAAGATAAATAAGACTGTGGCTCCAGGAGGGAGCTGAAACAAATGTGCAGTGAGAGGTACATCAAAGTAAAACTAGTTCTCCTGACTGGGGGCTCTGTGTGTGGCGAAGTGTGTGTGCATGTGAGCATGTGTGTGCACGTGTGTGTATGTGTGCGCGCGCGCATTGGGGCAAGTGTTTGGCAGATACTAGGCCACATTGAGGGCCCCAGAGACATACTCTGGGCTGTTGCCAGCCCTTCTGAAGGCAGCAGTGCACACACCAGGCCTGCCTGGGGCTTAGCTAGGATTAGGCCCAGGCCTGCTTGGCACAAAGGAAAACTAGCATTCATGACTGCTGAAGGATATGGGTCACCTAATCAGCTAGCTGAGGGGGAACATCTGTACATAGAATCAGAATCCCGCAGTGAGCAGGAGGACCAAGCCCTTGTTGGCCAACTGATTTGTTCCACAGAGGGGCTTAAGATTGGGTGTAAAACATCAGTTCTCTCACATTTGGCTCTGAACGTTCCTGTGGAGTGCTGGGGAAACAGAGGGTCACAGGATGAAACGCAATGTTAGATTTGGATAGGCGCTTCAACATCGTCTAGTCCAAAGTTCTCAAAGTGGACCCTTCAGGCCAGCAGCAACATCTGGGAGCTTGTTAGAAAAGCAAACGATTGACTCCACCCTAGAATTACTAAGTCAGAAACCTTAGGGGTGGAGCCCAGCGGTCTTTGTTTTAGCAAGTTATTTGGGGGGGGGCTGTGATTTTTCTGATGTGCTTTAAAGTTTTGAAACCCACTGATCTATTCTACCATCTTTACTTAGAAATGAGGGCCTGGAGTCTCAAGAGGGAACTTTTGCCAAGAGCACGCTGTTACTAGGACAGTAACTTTGCCTCTCATCTATATGGCCTCAGTTACTTATTTTGCAAATAACATGGGGGATGGGGGATTTTAAATCATTTTTTCGTAGAGGAAATTATTGTGTATGTATATGTTTTCCATTTGTTAATAAGCTATTTAGATCAGTAGTGTTGCTGGGAGCACAAACTGTGGGATTATTTGCTGTGAAGTTCAGACTCTGGGAAGTGGTCTCTTCGTTTCACAAGGCTAGGCCAGCAGGTCATTCTCTAGCTGGCCCTAAGTCACCAGAACCATCCTCCTTGTCTATTCCAGATGTTCTCTCTGTAACTATGGTACCAATCTCATGGTCTTGCTCAAGCATGTTTTGATCAATAATCCCTTTGTCAATTTGCCAAGCCAAGTGAGTGTGGGCTGGTGGGATTAGCTTTGTCTCCTGGCCTTCTTTCTTTGCCTGTTTTGAGATCTGCCTCTCCTTCCGGCTCTCACGGTGGGTTCAGCATGTTTCCAGTAGTGCATTATTGTTTCCTCCAACAGAGTAACTCTTTAATGGGGGCAGATTTGTTCTCTGTACAGAAACGATGTGGGCCCTTGTCAGATGCCATTGTGAAAGAAAGCCGCCCCCCACCTTGGCCATCTGGTCTCCTCTTGGGGCTCCCCTCGCTGATCTCAGAAGGGCAGTTTCCTCGATCCAGTGGTGTGAGGAGGACTGAGGGACCTCCTGAGACTTTTGGGTGAGTAACTCCTCTAAAAGAGCAGAAGTTTAATTGATAGGGTGTTTATATCTGTCCAAATTCCTGGGAGAGTCATACAAAATATGTTTGGTTAAAATTTCCTAGCAAACAGAGAAGGAAGTTTGCTTTGTTTACTATAAACTACACCTTTTTAAAATTCAGGTGGGAGGGCAGAAATCTGTTCTCTTCCTCCTCCAAAGGCCTGGACTGAGATGGGCAGCAAGGGGCCGCGAGAAGGAAGCCCAGGGTAGAACAGAGTTCTGGCCCCTCTTTTCAGGGTGAGTGTTCTCGGGACCAAATTTTACTAAACCAGGCTCCTGCTCTCGGGAACATAATTTTCTTTTCCTGAGTCCTGTGATACCAGAAGCACTCCTTCCTCACCTCAAAGAGCTGTTATGCCCGCCAGGGAGGATTATGTTTTTCAATTCCCCAATGTCATTCTTCCTCTGCTGCCCCTGCCCAGTCAGGGCCCTATAACCTGTTGTTAAATAATTAAGTAACTAATGTCGATTAAGATTTATTTCATCCTGAGCATTTCACAAAGTCCTAGAAATCATCGGAGTCTCCCTGGAGTATTGCAAAACCAGGTTTGGAAATCTCAGCTGAAGAGAATGTTGGCCAGGGGCTGACAGACAAAGCAGATGCAGAAAGTGGTGTGGGAAAGGGCTTTCAGTTTCCACTGGGTCCCCGACTGGGCTCCAGGGCTAGGCTGGTTTCATAGAGAGCAGACAGCTGGTTTCACCCTGGAGTTCAGAGAATAACCGTGGAAAGAGTAGAGCCCAGGGGAGACAGAGACGAAGTCTCTCTGCAGAGGGCCTCCTCACCCGGGGACAGGGGCATTTTAGGGTGAGACTGTTTCCGAGCCTCCTGTTCCCTGCTCCACCGAATCCGTAGGGGGATTTGAGGGAAGCCCTCTTAATGGCTTCAAAGTCTGCTGTTTTGATTCCGGCCCCTAAAAACTTGCCTCCTGCCCCGGAAGATTTATTTTATTAAGTGCTCCACACCTGAAAGCAATTGAGTCTTGGCGTGGGTGCGGGGGCTGCGGAGGGAGGGCGGCTGAGCGGCGGCCCCAGCATCTCTTCGGCTCCGCGCCCTGCGCCCGCCGGCTCCTCGGTCCCTTGCAGGGCTGCAGCCTCCCGCACATCTGCCTCCGGCGCCAGCGTTGCGGAGAGAGCCTGGGCGAGAGTGGGGGAAGGAGAGGTACGTGGGGCGAGCGGGAGTCGATTTGGACGTGGACAAGCGGCTGCGCCAAGCGAGGCTGCGCATCCTCACTGGGCGATTTTGGGACGATGGGCGCCGGGTCCCTCCTGTGCGCTCTCGAAAGCGGCGGAGCTGTTTGTCGCTGCCCCAAGAATCCGCTTCTAAAATGGGCATAAGAGCGAGACGGAGATAGAAAAAAAGCATTCAGTGTTCAATGTCAACTTCAAGTCTCTATAAAGTCAGATCAAAGGGAACAGGCGCTCAGTCTCTTCCTGGATCCCCGGGGGCTTCGGGCGCCCTGGAGCGGAGCCGGGCCGCCGGGCTCGCTCATCTCTCCACCCGGGGGCGGATGACTCAGGGGTCGCGGTGTGCAGTGTGAGCTGGTCCTGAGCGCGCGTGCGGAACGAACGCGGTGCTCTTGAACTTGGAACCTGGTAGATTGACAGCGTCCCGCCGGGTGCCATCGCAGGGCCGGCCGCGGGGAGCGAGCTGGGAGCCAAATTGGAGACCGCAGAGCGTTAATTCCGAGGGTGTTAATTCCGGGGGGTGGGGGTCGACAAATGGACAGACAGACAATCCGAAGGCGGCCACCAGAAAGGTGGCTGCTGGCCGCTCGAGCCCCGTTGCCTGTGGCCGCCGCACTCGTCCCTGGCCCGGGTGACGGCCCGGCAGATCCTGTGGTCGGTTGTCCCTGATGTCCCTTCCTGGGGCTCTTGCAGAGTGAGCTGGACTTGTGCTTTTATTTTTTCTTCTTTCTCAATTCCACTCTTTGATGAATACACGTGTGTGTTTCCCTTTGTCTTTCCAAAACTGTTCTAAAGTAAATGACAAAATGGAGATTTCCTCTAACGCTGAATGGTCACAGGCAAACAGCGTTTTAAAAAGCTGTAAACCTGCACTCCAACAGACCCTCCAAGGTTACGGCAACGGGATGTGAATGAAGATCTTGAGAATAAATATGGAGCATGTTATCAGTATCAAAATTATAGTCTCTTTCTCTTGCTTCACATAAAAAAGAATTATAAATTTTGGAATTCTCTGCGTGTATCAGTTTTATGTACTGTAACATTCCACCCCTGGTGACATAAATTTCTATGTCTGCGGAGCCTGCTTGTAGGTAAAACCACATGTGTATGTGGTGTACTTGTGTGTATGGTGCAGTTCAATTGTGGCAATGGACAATTGTTGGTAATGGACTAATGGACATTGGAGGGTCATTTGTGTCTGGACACTGGGAGAAACACCCTGGACTCGCATTGGTAAATAACCAGCCAAGGAGGACCTTCACCTTGTGCATAGTCTGGAATTATAAGAACTTCACAAATAGAAAAAAGGGCAAAACGTTAGAGAGGCCAAAGAAAAAAAGGAAGAGGGGGAGGGAGGGAGAGAGAGACAGAGAGAGAGACGGACAGACACAAATAGCACTGAAAGACACAAAGAGAACGGAAACTCACAAAACCCAGATGGGGGGATTCTGAGAGAAAAAAGGGAGAGATAGAACACTGTTGGAAAAAGAAATAGAGATGGAAAGAGAAGGAGATGAATAAACAGAAAGAAAGAGTAGGCACAAAAAGGTTGTTGACGAAGAAAGGCATCATGAAGGATGAAGGGGCTCTAACTCAAACTGGGGATAGGGTAGGGTGGGGAGAAGATAGATACCTCACAAGCTGGGAGTCCCTCCCCAGGACTTTGCTTCTCGGGTTTCCCCAGTGTAAGGGAAATCTAGGGAAGTTTGTGGGCGCCGTCTGTCTGTTTGCTCCATGGCTGGATCTGAGGATGCCGTGGATTTGGATTTTAAACAGTGGGTTTGCTGTCTTCCCGGCCGGGACAGGGGTCTGCTAGTCATCCTTAAACCTGAAGGTTAGATTGAATTTCGGCCACTTTGATGGTTCTGTAATATGCTGCAAGTTTTCCAATTTCCAGTCTCGGCTGGGGGTTGAAAGGGGACTTTAAAGACGTCTTTGATAATGTCTCACGATTACATATTTCCATAATCATTTTATTTACCAGATCTTTATGTCTGATGTAGCCCCAGATGTTCTTGGGGGAGAAAAATGAGGACCAATCCCCTCTTCTCAGCCTGTGAGGCACTGGAAACAGGCAAACCCATGTACCATGACACCAGACCCTTCTCCAGGGTTTCTCTGCTCTTGTTCCCAACCTCCAGCTTCTGAGCCACACTTTCTCATGGCCAAGAACTCACCTTCAGGGTGCAGCTCTAATACAACCAGGCCCTAGATGCCCATTTTCCACCAAAAATTTCCCATATACCTGTTCCCTTTTCATGATCTCTGCTTAGTGGCAATTTCTGGAGTTGGCAGACTTAGTGTTGTAGGAGGTCAAATTGGTTCCAGGTGCCTCTCCTGAAGAATGTGAACAAGGCTCTTCTTGAGACACAGTATCCTTACAGCATCAGGAGGCACTTCCTTCTTCTTCCAGCACTGACTGAATGTTAGAGGAAGGCACAAAGATGCATGCTGAAGTCAACCGAACATCTACTCTTGAGGAGAACAGTGCCTACGCTGCCGGGGAAAACAAGGCAGGTATGCAAGCAGCTTAGGCAGAATGTGAAGAATGCACAACCGAAGTGTTGTCAAGTGGCCACCGCTTACAAAGGCAGCATCTGGGAAAACTCCATGAGGGACTTGTATTTGTTCTGGGTCCTTCAGGCCATGCAAAGTCAGACTGCACCATAATGGGGAACATTAGGCATTATAGCTGGGCAGCAGGACATTTGTAGTATCCCCTCCCCAAAGCGGACCTAGGTGATCATTGGAATAAATTTCTCTCATTTAATCCATTTCATCCAATATTTCCGAAAACAAGGGCCTGGGGATGTAGCTCAGTGGTTGAGTATTTGCCTAGCATGCACAAGGCCCTGAGTTCAATCCCAGTACTGAAAAAAAAAGAACAATATCAACACACATACACACAAAATAAACCAGAGAGCAGACTGGTTGTTGGAACAAGTTTCTCTAATTTAATACATTTTACCCAACATTTGTGAAAACAGATCCTGGGACACAGAAATGGAGGAGACAGGTCCCTGCTGACTGGGCGCCATTGCTGTTAGAGCATGTTCTGCAGAATCCGAGACCTACTCAGGGCTGCTGGGGGAATGAGTGAAGAACAGCTGGCAATCTCTGGAATTTCAGAGATTCCACATGAAGTTTCCTTTCGAAGAAAAAGGAGGCTGTGCTGCTTGACAATACAGAAAATCCCTTGTTCTTAGGAGTCTGAGTTATGAAAAATAGCTAAGTAAATAATTAGCTAAATGAAAGTGAGAAAGTGTCCCAGGAACCAAGGACTATGATTAAGCTGTACTCTAACTTTGGGCACCTGAGTTTCAATTTAAAACACCACTAAAGTCATTTCAGTGCTGTCCCCGCCAATTGCCTGTGGAGAGAGTATGCATCAGGCCTAAGGCTGCTGTGTTCTCTCGTGTGGTCTTCCCACATCCTGCTTTCAGCTCCCATTCCCCAGCTTCTTGGAAGTGTTCCAAGATGTTCCTAGAACACTGTTTCTAGAACATTCTAACGATATTTCCAACCCAAAGATGGGGTTGTCCAGCAGGCTAATCTGGCCACAGCCAATCAACCCACATTCCTCCCTTGGCTGTATCATGTGAATTGCAATATGACAAAGTGCCACCAGGGGGCAGGACAGAAACGTGGGGCTTGGCTCCAGGAGGGACAGGCTTGATTGGTGTTAGTCACAGAACATGCAGAGAGCCCATTCTCACCTCCCAGTGGGGTGAATCAAGGTGCGAGTGAACAGCTCCTACCTGTAGGGTGCTTACAGTCTCCTGGTGCATTTGGTGATGTAATTCCCCGTCCTTCGGTGGCTAGAGGGGTCTGTCCCAGTTGGAACTGGAACCCCTGGCCTCTTCTAATGCCTGTCCTCCAACCCCCAGCAGCCTCTGCTGTGATCCACCAGCTTAAACTCTGCCCAGACTTCCCACAGACTTCTCCAGCTGCGAAGTTCTAGGCTTGGCTCCGCCTTCCTAAGATCCCCCAGGCACAAGTGGGACACGGTGACCTCTGTTGGCTCCTTGTAGGTGAGATGTCTGAGGGAAGAGGATGCTAGAGCCCAAGGCCAAGACTTCCCAGTCGGGGGGAAGACAAGCCAGCTGGTCTCAAGCCTCCTATCCCAGGACAGCTGTTCCCTGACCTAGGCTGGGGTCTGCCTTATGTCCCCTCCTGTTTCCCAGCTGAGGAGGGTTGGTGCCTACAACAGGATGGGTCAGCTCACCATGCTGGGGCAGGGAGAATGTCACTCAGAGACTAGATGTTCCTAGTGTGCATAGTGTGTGCTTGTGCGCGGGGGGCGAGGGGTTTGTGGGACTGTTGAGATTGCAGAGGCATTCTCCCCTCCAGCTTGGCCTTAATACCTTAGCCTTGACCTGAGATACGCTGTAAGCTGCTTTCTGCTTGGGGCCTGCTGCTGCGTACCCACCATGAGAGGAAGAGAGTGAATTAGACACAGTCTCCACCCTTGGAGAAGGGTTTCCAGAAACATGCCCCAGAGGCCCTACTGGGTGGGCTGCTTGGACAGGTGACGGGGGAGTTAGACTCCACCTAGGCTTTGAAGGAAGCATTATCTCTGGTCTGGGATGGCAGGGGGCACATCTGGTACATGGTAGGGACTGTATTAATATTTAGTGAAACACAAAGGGAGGGAGAAATAAGCAGGCATTTAAACAAGGGGTGAGCATGTCGTGGGATTTGACAGTTCCTTAGCCAGAGCTGCTTCTAGGGTCTCCAGCCAGTCCAGATTTGCTGGTGTTGGAAGCCCCTGAGATCAAGATGGATGCTTGGACACTGTAGCTTCTCCCCTTGGAAAAGTACCCCCAGACCCTTCCCCCTGGGCCCTGCCTATGTCCTCTCTTTTTCCTTCTTCCCTGCCCAGCAGAGTCTCCTCTCAGGTCTCCTGGGCCTAGCCCTGCCCCAGCCATGACCTCCCCAGCCTGACCTCTGGGGCTTCCCACTTCCCTTTCACTGGGTCACTCTGATAAGGAGACTAGAAACAGGTTTGCCCTTTCACCTCTGCATATCTCTCTGCAGAGCCCGTGGATCCCCACATCCTGGGTCACATCCTTCGAGGCCCTGTGGCCAAGGCTGTGCGGTAGCAGCCCAAGGCTTTAGGTGAAAAATCAGTGTGGGGACAAGGGGCAGCACAGACCACAGCCCTTGAGGGATGGGCCTCTCCCTATTTTAGCCGAGGACAGTCCAAGGGCCTGGCGGGACAGGATGGCTGAGCTGACCCATCCCTCCTCAGAATTTTGACTGACATTCTTGATGGAATTGGCCGGATGTTTCTCCTTCACAAGAGACATGGCCCCGAGCAAGACAGCTGTGCCTTCCCCAGCCCAGCTGCAGCTAGAGATGCTGAGAACCCGGAACCCATACTTCCTACTTTTGGGATAACATCACTGGGCCAGAAGGTCTCCAGAGAAGGGGTATGGGGGCCTCTGTGAGGTCTCAAGAGGGTCAGTATGACTTGCACATGATTATAGTCTGCCTTCTGCCCTCTGTTCTCTGGAACTCTGTTGTCTGCGTGGGTCTGCAGACTCCACACTGGTGTGCTCATCTAATATTGGCAGCATCCTGCACGGCCCACCTAATTCTCAGAGGCACTTCAGGGTATGACCAGGTGCTGCTCCAGACACTGAGCCATGCCAACATCCTTTCCCATTTCTGAGTTGGGCTCTATCTGAGGACACTGTTGTGCAGAGTTTTCTTCCCTGTGAGCTGGGAGTGTGATCAGATATAACTTGTATTCAGAAGGGTATTTTGTTGTAATCTTTGTTGCCTTTGCCAATTTTGTTGTAAACTTTGCTGCCATGAATTGGTGCATTGGAAGGGGTGTGGAAATCATGGGTAACAATTTCAATTTTGTGGCCTTGAGGTAGTAAAAACTGAACAGAATTTTCTCTTTTGGGGAAACCCCATCACAACAACTACCAAAGCAGCAGCCTGAAGAGGGGATGTTATCCACCCATGCCCGGCAGGGGGCAGTGAAGGGGAACTAGGGTGTTTCCTGCTTTAACCTTGGGTGGTTTGGGTTGTTATGAGCTTTGTGTATGAAGACGAGGCTCATGATTCATATTTTTGTTGTTGCATCTTTTAGAGCCATATTTTCCAGATTTGAATCATTTGAGTAGAACCTGTAAGATTCTGGTCACATCTGAATGCTGCTTGTACTATTAACATTTTTCAACCTGCTGCAGACAGACACACCCACAGAACATATCTTTTGAAAGTAAATTTTACATCCTTGCCATAAATGGAACACTAGTAGCAGTTGCCATAAACAGAAAGCAGCTATAAAAATAAATAAATGGTAAGATAGCAGTGTTACTGCACTGAGGCTAGGGTTGCCTGTAGAAGGCTTTGCGTCTCAGGTTTGCTTTCCTTTCTTACACAGGAATGTTGGCAAGGCTTGGGGGGGTGCCCTTCCTTTTCCATTTGCCACATCTTTGGGAACCAGGTACAGGTATTATTTGAAGGTCACACTGTAATCTCATAGGAAAGAGAATTGGAGAAGAATGGTTTCCTCATTCTGGATTCCGGGCACCATCTGAGATTATCTGTAGTTCCACTCAGGAATTCCGAGTTGTCCCGTGGGCCTGTCCAGGAGTCTTCCCCGGCCACTGGCTTGGAGGTTTTCTCTCAGATGGTTCCTGCCCATTCCTTCCCGACTGTCCCTCACTGCAACTGGAATTTTCCGTGCCCAGGGAGAAACCAGGGGGGATGCTGGAGATGAGGTGGTGGTCTTTGCTATTGCCAGGGTATTCCAACCTTAATGAGATAGTGCTGGAAGGATGTGCTGTCCTCTGTGGTGTTCTAGGGACTTTTCTGCAGAATCTGAGGCCACCCCAAGCTTGAACACTTTGCTTCCTGCTGCTCCTGCTGCTGCTTCTGCTTCCTATGTGATAGTCTCTGTTCTGTCTGCTTCTGGACTTGTGTGTCCAGCTGTCCAGTTGTCTTGTCCCCTTGCAGACCTAATGGTGCCTTGCTGTCACATGTCAAAGCAGCAGCCTTGACTCCCCACAGACCTGCTGCTCTGCCAGCCCCTGCCTTGGTAGGGACAGTGCCACTGCCAGTGTCAGGCCAGGAAGCCCACATGGCCTTCCTTTCTGCAGTCCAGATCCAGTCCCCCATCTGCCCTGGACTTTGCTTTCTAGTCCCCAGTGGACAGTCTTGGGAAGCAGCATCATTCAAAAAATACTTCCAAGCCCGTCTGGAATGGAGTGACTTCCTGGGACCTGCCCAACCATCTCTTGCCCAGACTCCCACAGTGCCTTCTGCCTGGTCTCTCTATCCTTCCTCATTTTCTACACACCCAAATCAGAGCGATCTTTCGAATATTAAATCAGATCTTATCTCCCTTTGGCTCAAAATCCTTCCATGGCTTCTCGTAACATTCAGAACAAAACCCAAATTCCTCCCGCAGTCAAGGCCTTGCCCACCTTTCCTTCTCCTCACACCTCTACCCAGGGCTCTGCACATTCCTGCCATGAGAGCCTCTTTTATTGCTCAGATGGTACATCCTACCTCAGGGCCTTTGCTTCTGCTGTCCCCTCTGCCAGGAGCACTCGTTCCCTCATCCTCACATAGGTCCCACCTTACCTTTTCAGGCTCAGGCAGTGCCTCAGTGAGGTCTCCAGGCCAGCCTGAGATGGCCTCATCTCTGCCCCGCTCTAACCCTGCTTTAGTTTTCCTCATTGTTCTTATTGCTACTGACATTGCTTGTCTGAGGAAGTCACTCTTTCTTCTTCACTTGTGAAGGATGAGTTCACCAGATACAGAATTCTAACTCGGTGAGTTTTCTTCTTTCAGCATCTCAAATATCCCTCTCATCTTGCGTGTCTGACATCCAGAAAGAAGTCCTTGTGCCTCTGTAGGTAAAGTTTGTCCTCCTTTCTGACTTCCCTCAAGATTTGTTCTTTGCCTTGATTTTCTGCAGTTCAACTATGATCTAAGACTTGTGTATTTACCCTTGTTGGTATTCTTTTTGTTGTTATCATACTATATTTTTGTTTAGTTGCTTGCTTGTTTACTGACTGCCTCCCACATGAGAATGTAAATTCATGAGGACAAGGGCTTTGCTTTCTAGTCTGCAGTGGACAGTCTTGGGAACCAGTATCATTCAACAAATACTTGTTGAATAAAGAATGAGTGACCAAGCCAGGTGTGGTGGCATGTGCCAGTAATCCCAGTGCTCAGGAGGGTGAGACAGGAGGATCATTGTGAGTTCGAGGCCAGCCTGGGCTACCAAGTGAGTTCAAGACCAGCCTGAACTGCATAGTGAGATCCTGTCTCAAAAAGACAAAAAAAAGAATGAGTGATCAAATATAGACTGATAGGTTTGTATAAGAAAGCAACGTCAGTGTAATTAACACTATAAGATAGAGCATGTTTGAGTTTCTTTGTTTGAAGTTATTTTATCTATTTTATGTGTCAGTATGAAGTCACCAGCTGGAGTTGATGGAATTATCATCATGGAAATGACTAACTACTGATTACTACTGCGTAACTACTACAGCCACACACTCTGATGGTTTTCACATATGCTGACTCATTTTCTTCTCACTAGGACTCTTTAAAGTAAGTTCAGTTATTTTCCTCATTCTAGATATGAGGAAACTGAGACATAAGAAGGCAAGTAACTTGTTTAAAGTCACACAGACACCGAGATACAGTTAGGTTTTGAACCCACAGAATATGGCCCCTGAGACCATTAACCTAACCTCTGATTTCTGCCTGTACTTCCCTTTCACTGAGGTATAAGCAAAGTGCACTAATCCTAAGTCCACAGTTTGAGAAATTTCTATGTACATGTTGACCCCTGTGTAGTCATTTTCCAGACCTGGCCCGTGTGCCCCAGGTCTTCCTGTATACCTTTCAGTCAGTTCTTCCCAAGGCAACCACTGAGCTAACCTCTACCATATTGGAAGGGAACAGCTTTCACTTCGTCCTCTTTATTTTAATTTTTTTCTTTTGATTTTTATGTGGTTCTGGGGATTGAACTCAGGTGCTCACGTTTGCTAGGCAAACACTCTACCATTGAACTATGTCCCTAGCCCTGTCCTCTTTCTTTTAAAACAAATGGTGCTAAAATATCTCTCTTTCACTTGTTCTTTAATGCCCTTGCTGTATAAATGAAAAATAAAAAAAACTAAGATGTAATTTCTTTGTTGGTTAATACCAAATTTGGGAAGCAGTGAGTTGGAATCCCTACCTCAGCTCCCACCCAGCTCTGAGGCGCCTCCCTTCCTGACTCCCGGATGGAGGGAAGGGGGAGCTGTTGGGAACAGCCATGCAGCCTGTGGAAGCGCTGGCCTGTGGCAGGTATTCAACACATTTGCTGGTGGAGGGGTGGAGGGGTTTGTCTTCTGCAGTAGATGACGTTCTTGCCCTTGAAAGGTTCCAAGACACTGGCTTTGCTCTGCCTGAGGAGGAGGCACTGCTGCCAGCTGCTGAGGTCAGATGCCCCAGTCAGCCAGTCTGATGCCTGGAACTGTCCAGCGCCATCTAGGGCCCCTGGCTGACTCTCAGGGCCCCCACTCATACCCACACAAGACGTGCACCATCTCATTACCATTTCTACACTGTGGCCCAGGCCTGGCTGCCCCCTCCCCCATGGCTTCCAGAAGGCCTGGCCTCCTCCACAGGGTCTGCTTCTGCCTCTGGCCTTCTTCCTTCGCCTGCCTGGGCCTGGGCTGGATCAGTCCAGGATCAAAGCTTTAGGATGTCACAGCCCAGGAATGAGGGCTTTCATGGCAGGGGGCACACAGTTCAGAGGGGAGAGAAATCCACAGACATTTCTTAGCCCTTGGAAGCCCAGAATGCTCTGTGATCCTGGTCATTCCATCTCAAGTGTTTCTCTCTTTATCTCTTTCCTCCTCTCCTCTCTTCAGTTCTCCCCATCTCCTTCCCTCCCTCCCCTCTTTCCTCATGGACAATTGGACAAGGACAATGACAGCTAGAAGATCTTAATCCCAGGCCTGCCACTTGCACCAGCCCCCTCCCCAGTTTCTCCCCAAGTCTTTGACATGCTCTCACGCACCTGAGAGTGAAGGTGTATTTATATTTTGACAAATACGGCAGAGAAGAGCGAGGCAGTGAGGGAATGAAAGAGAAGGGGCTGGAGTGTAGACAGAGCGAAGTGCCAGGATGTGGTGGGACAGAAGTAGCCGAGGACCGCACGGTCCCTCCCCAGGTTACAGCTCCTAGGGGTCAAGCACCACGCACATGGCCTGGCAAGGGCCAAGTACCCTGGCTTTTCTCCTGGAGAATACAGATGGGCAAGTTGTGCAGCTTTGGGTGGAGTTATGGAATGGGTGCTGTGACTCTTGACTAGGGCTGCTCTGTTTCCTCTGCCCACCTCATGCAGCCAAGCTAGCCACAAGCTACAAGCTTCCCTAGCCTCCCAAAGAGAGGCCAGGAGGGGCAGGACCAGGACGGAGACCGAGGGCCCAGCCCTACATTCCTAGGACCCCACTCCACCCCCAGACCAACAGCTATCTGCCCTGCTCTAGCCCTGTGCAGCGCCCACTCAGAACATCATAAGCTCAGACTTCACAATCCCCAGCCTCCCCATTCCTGGGGCCCTTCTCTGGTGTCAGCAGCAATTTCCTTGCAGGCCTGGTGACAGGATCCTGTGCTGGCCCAAGGGAAACTCAATGCCATGGTGTCAGCAGCGGGTGTCCCTTGGTGTCCTGAGAATGGGGCTGAGATTGTGCAGAACTGAGCAGCCCAGAGGGTGGGTAGACTGTTACCATCCCTCCTCCCTGGCTGCCCTATCCCTTCCACACATAGTAGAGGCTGCTGTGCTCAATCCTCCTGTACCCAAAGACCTGGGCAAAGACCTTCTTTGCCCCACTTCAAAAGCAGACCAGGCTGGAAAAAGTCACCCAAGCCTGTTCTAGGTGTGGTGCGAGGATGCTCCTTTGGGAAGGGGCAGAATGGCCTCAGTCTCTTTTCTCACCTTGTAATCTAGCATGAGTGGTCAGACATCTTCACCCCAGGTCTCATCAGTGGCTGATAGCTATACATTTGCCTCAAGTTTACCTTGTCTGTGGCTCTATGTAAGGCATTCACCTTATCTGGTGGCCAGAATGCTCCCTGAGGTGGAAACTGAATCTCCTTTCCCCTCCAGGTGCTCCCGAGAGTCAGCAGGACTGTTTTTCCAGGACTAGTTCTTGAGGGCGAGACTGGTCATTTCTACCTGTGGTATGTCCTGCTTTCTATCCACTGCATCCCAGTGTGCCCTCTGTGTCTGAGATATGCTAAAAACCGGCCAGTGTCTGATGAGGTGTGATAGCGCACACTTGTAGTCTCAGCACTCCAGGAGGCTGAAGCAGGAGGATTGCAAATTCAAGCCCAGCTTGAGCAACTTAGTGACTTAATGAGACCTTGTCTCGAAATTAAAAAAAAAAAAAAAAAAGGCTGAAGATGTAGCTTAGTGCAAAGGCCCTGGGTTTAATCTTCAGCAGTAGCACCAACAGCAGCAGCAGCAACAGTTAACAACGACAACAATAACCGCAATAACCGCAACAACAGAGCAGTCTCTATGCTCTCAGAGGACCCCCTGTGCACTGGGGGAATCAGACTGGAAAGCACACACAATAGAGTGAAATAAAGACACACAAAATGCTGGTGTTGTGCCCACGCATTTGCCCTGTAAAAAATGTGCCCAGAGCTTGGGAGATTTGTCAGTGACATACGTCATGGTGTGTGCAAAATGGAATATAGTATGTAGCTGAATTGTCTCTTGATAGTTTTGGATGAAGGCGATCAATCAATCAGTCAATCTATCTGCAGCACTACTGTAGTCAAGTCACCATTTTCCTGGGTAATGTATAAGTCCTTGTCCTTGGCCCAGAGCAAGAATTTAGTCCAATTGTGCTGCGTTGGATAGGACTGACTTATGGGGGGATGTAAGATGACTCCTGGTTGGAAGAGATACTCTGAGAAGTGAGACAGGCATTAGCCTGGAGGGTTGGGAGATGCTACCAGAGGCTTGGGATAGTGGGCAAGTGGGAAGGAAGCAAGGAAGGGTCAAACGTGGTCTCCACCACCCAATGGCAGGAGTCAGGGAGGTTCTGGCTGATGCCCAGGTTAGCTCTTTTCTCATGGTCTACAGACCCTTTGCTTTTGTTACTGGTATTAGAGTTCCACCCACATGGGCTGGCTGAGTGAGTACATTCCTTGCATCCTCCTTAAGAAGTCTTCAGCCTGTGGCATAGCCATGCTCTGGGCGCTTGAGGCTGGCCCAGTTCATTTCCCTGAAGTGAATTGCTGTAGACTGTAGACTGCTGCTTTGGGGATTCACTCAGAGGTCACCTCTGAGTCCTGTTACCTCCTTTGGCAGAAGGTGAAGCTGAACATGCAGCAGTTTGCTCAGGTCCTGACTAGTCATCTGAGGTTCTAGACCCCAGCTCTCCCAGTCCAAGCTCCTGCTGACCCATCTCTGGTAAGTCCTGTAATGTACATTTATTAAGTACTTTTACCATGTAGAGCCCTGGGCTAGATAAGAATGTCTCTAAATAAAATAATTGAGTTGTTTCCAAACCTGTGGATTTTATGGACCAATTAACCATTTTAACTGAAGGATGGACGTAGGTTGGACTATTCTTATTTTGCTGAGAATAGAGTTCCTTAACACCTTGTTTCATCATGTTATGTAATGAGAAAGAATATGTTAAATCAGAAAAGGGAGGATAGCATTCTAAATTTTAAAATGAAAATGTAGCCATATAAAGAATTCAGTGCTTATTTTTCTCCTTCATCTCAGACTGGTAGGAGCATGTCATGAAATAGAATACTTCCTTAGGCCTCAATTAGAAGACTTGCATCTGCCCCAAGGACAGTAAACAGTCCCGTGATATGTCAGTTGTGTAAATTTGAGTAAGAAATGTCTGATTGGATTAGCATAGTTCTGGGTGTGTCTGGCTGGAGTTTCTAAAGACAGAAGACCCACTCAAAGTGTAAAAGTCGCCAGCCAATAGGCTTGTAGCCTGAACAAAACAAAAAGGGGAAAGAAGGAAGACGTCTTGCTTCAGTTTCTTTGGAGGAGCTTGTTTTAGTTACTGCCTTTGGACACCCGTCTCCAGGTTTCCAGCTCAGATTCTCCACCCTTCTTACTAGACCCTCTGGCTTCCAATGGGACTCTGCAGGAAACTCTAGGTCTTCCACCTTGCAGCTGGGTTGTTTGGCTCCTCAGCGCTTAGACCACTCCTTTTGCGTTCTTCCACCTCTGACTCTGCGAGGCAGCCATTGTAAGCCTGACTTGTAAGTCCTACAGAGATATTCCTCCTTCAGTAACCTATCTGTTCAGTGAGTGTTAGACTTAACAACCCACTGCTCAGACTCACAACCCATTTTTTTGGGTATCGTTTTGTACATCTCATTTATGGAGCCTCAGTGTCTTTTTGGTGGTACAGTGCACCTTGTTTATACGGTACTGTACTTCTTGCTGATTGTACTATACAGTACAGTGTTGTAGTTTTAGGTTCCATTGTACATTACAGTACTGCATGTAAGAGTTACACAAATGAAAGCAAAGCCATCAAGTTAGAGTTTCCTTTGACTGTTCCTTTGTTCTGAATATTATAATGTACATACTATATACAATTCCTCATTTAGTGACCAATTCGTTGTATCTATATATCTCTATATCTGTATCTGTATCTATATCTCTCTGTATATCTTTACTCTAGTGAGCCCTAACTGAAGTCTCTTCCAGGAAGAGGTAGGTCCAGAGTGCTAGTGTCAGGTTGGAGCAGGGATAGGCTGAGATACTTCTGATACCTAGCAAGCAAAAAACAGAACTGGAAGGTCTGGAAAGGGTAGTTGTCTGACATAATTTGTTTTCATCTGAATGGTTTGACTTGTGTACAAGGCTAAGGCTGTTTGGATTCTAGGGATGGGGAAACTGGCCAGATAACCTGATCCTTAGTGACTTGTGCTAGCTTCTTCTGTCACTGACCATGTGATCTTGAACCTCTCCATACCCTTTCCTTGGTTCACTGGGCTAATGTGAGGGTCAGCATTCATACAGTAAGTCTACAGTTGTGTGGTCACAGGGGCTTCTTTTATTTTATTTTATCAAATTTATTTATTATTGTTATCTGTTTTTTTATGTATGTGCTGCTGGGGATCGAACTCAGGGTCTTGTACATGCAAGGCAAGAGCCCTACCATTAAGCCACATCCCCAGCCTCACGGGCTTCTTTTAAAGAGCTTGCTAAATGTTTCCGGATCCAAGAGCAGCAGTTTCTGTCCTATAACTCCATCTTACAGACCAAGAGACCAAAGTCTCTTGAAGGGATGAGACTCCTGAGCTCATAGGGTGATCTGGCACAGTGAGACACCATGGTCCAGGTTCCTGGCTTCCTCCCAGAGTTCTTGTTGCATATCCCAGGGCCTCCAAGTCTGCTTCCAACTGAGATCTTCTCAAAGATGGCATTTTTCTCCTGGCCTCCTGCCCTTTCAGGCCTTTGTTCCCACCACCTGACCTTGACACTTCCCATTGGCCCCTGCATTCTTCATGTTTAACTTAATGGCAGATGCTACTGCTCAGAATCTGAGATAGCCCTGATGGGGGTTCTCTGGGAACTGGGTGGTAGAGACCAACATTGACCTTCCAGCCCCTCCTTCCTATCATTCTCCATTCCAAAGGCCAGAAGGAGCTTCTGCATCTGGAAAAATTACTCTCTGTTGGCTCATCTAGGTTTTGGGGGCCCCATAGCTTCCCACTGTCACCTCCCCTCGCTACCAGTTCCCCTCCTTCTTCACACTAGGATGGGCATTAGGGGCAGTCCTGGCTCTCATAACTTTCAGGAAAACCTGTCTCTTGCCTCCTTTCCTACTCTCCTTTCCATCCTCTCTGCCTCTGGCCCTGGGCCCCAGATTCTCTCCTTCCCAGCCTTATCTGCCCCATGATCTGACCTACAGATGCACTCACTGCTCTGTGTGCTTCTGACCCTGGGATGGCACTGCCGCCCAGCCTGCCTGCCCTGGGGCCAGCTCCGGTCTGTTCTCCCTCCCTTTAAAAGCCCCCATGTCTTGAAGCTAATTAAAACAAACACAGCTCATATTTTTGTTCTTAATCCAATTCTGCACTGGGCCAGGGTCGAGCGAAGAGGATAGGATGACAGAAGCATTCCTTGCCATGCCAGAGGGGGGAGAGTCAGAACCAGGTACCTACCAGGAAGTCTCTCATGGCTAGAGAAGCCACAGTCTAAGCACAATGCTAGAGGATGGTGATGATGGGCTCCCCCTTGGGTAGAATTCAGCTGCAGTAACCAGGGAGGGTGAGGGGAGGCTGGGTAAGAAGTCTCTAGGGTTTCCAGAAAGGGAGGCCACAGGCCCTGCCAGGAGCAACCACCTGGGGCAGGGCTCCCAACATAAGCTTTATTCTTTCCAGTCTAGAAACAAGACAGAAGTGCCAGGCGTGGTGGTGCATGTCTGTAATTCTAGCACTCTGGAGGCTGAGGCAGGAGGATAGTTGTGAGTTTGAGACCAGCCTGAGCTACAAAGTTAGCTCAAGGCCAGCCTGAACTGCATAGCAAGACCGTCTCAGAAAGACAAACAAACAAACAAACAAACAAAAACCTTACCTAAGCAGAGACCTTCTGCTGACATCTTTCCTCAACACTCAACCTTGGAGCTCCTCAGGTCACACCCACCCACCCAGACTCATCCCACAGGCAAGGCTCCCAGGCCTCTGCAGATCATAGCTTGTGCCCCTGCTGCCCTGAATTTTCCCGTGAAGAGACCTCACCACAGACTGTGAAGGCAGGAAAACTCTACACTCTGGAGGCCAGTGACTGGGTCTGAATCTTGTCCTGTCACTGCTCACTATGTAACTGTGGGCAAGCTGTTTAATCTCTTTGCACCTCAGTTTTATCATTTATAAAAGGAGGCCAAGGGTAGTACCTATCTCATAGGATTGTTGTGAAATTGTGTATCAGAAAAAAAAACACTAAGAACAGTATTTGGCCCTATTTTGCATACTATTCTAAGTATACTGTGTCCATATGGCATAAACCATGCTATTTTCTGGCACTATATACTGCTACTAAAGGAACTTTTGACTATCACTGACATTGCTGAAGACAGACAGAGGTAACCCTCGATCCACCCTATCATGACTGTGTGGTTTATGTAAATCACATCTTTCCAGAGCTTCAATTTCTGTACTTGAGAAATGAGAACAGACTCAACCGCAGAGAATGGCCATGGCTTTAAATGTAACCATAAGAATGAAGCTCCTCACGCTATGCGTGGCATGTGTTCATTGAATCTTAAAGGTGTGTGATTTCACTGTTCAAGAGAGAAGGTAAGAGAGTTAATTCAAATAAAAAGAAAGAGGAAAAGAGAAAAGAAAGGTAAAGTATTTTAAGATGGACTCTGAAATAGTTCAGGAAAGGAAATTAGGAACAAGACTGAAGCATATGGAAAAAGAAGAATAAGGAGAGAGGTAAACTGCCAAGAGGAGGAAGGAGGGAGGGGAATTAAGAGAGGTGGAGGAGGAAGAGAAGCCACTGCTGCTGGACCAGGTATAAGCAGGAAAAGAGCTGGACAGCGGAGCTAGAGTCCCAAAGGTGAAGAGAAGCCAGCTGGTGAGGGCCTTAGCATGTGCCTTGGCAGCCTCTGGCTAGGACTTCCCCCTGGCTTCTGACCTTTCCTGTCCCTGTCCCTGCTCACTGGACCAGCAGCCCTCACCTTCCCTGTGTGGAGAGCCAACATCCCTGCGAGAGGTTTTTGACCAGTTGGAAAACTCCACTGCGCCGAAGGTTCATGTATGTTTGCATGTTCATTGTCTTTAGCACTAAAAATGATCCTCAAGATCTATATTTTAATGTTTTTTAAAAAATTTTTTTTAATTTTATTTTATTTTAATGTTAATAGTGACAGCTTCCTGCCTTGCTACTTCTAGAGTCGCCTGTGCACCTCTTGGGTGGCCTGAGTAGTACCTCGCAAGTATCTCTGTATGCCTCACTTCCCCGCAAGAGGTGTAATGGGCCCTTCCTAGGTCAATTTCAGTTGCTGGGGGGTGGCACGGTTACCTCTTCTGTTGATAAGCAGCCCCCTGTTGAGTACCTATTTCGTGTCCCACCTGGAGCAACGAGGGTACTCAGAATGACCCTAGCAGACTTTCTGGGCCATGGTGGTTGTGGCGGTGGGGTTGTCTGCCTATCTGTTTTTGGTTACTGCCTTCCGGGCTGTAGGGGTCGCTCATCCTCCCGTGTCTAATGATCACGAGGCTTTGGCTGTGCCAAACCCTCACACCACAGCTAGAAACTGAAATGTATCAGTAGGTCAGGGGAAGGGGGACTAGAAATGGCCCATAAAAGTCTTGGGCTCCCTGTAAACGCAGGGCTCAGCCCTTTGAAAGCCCAAAGCACTTTTATGTACTAGTTAAAGGGCCTTCCTGTTGTGTCGCCAGGATTTACAGGATTTGATGGGAGATGGGGGGAACGGTGAAGTCAAGTGTACCCACCACTCCTGACCTGGATTCCAGGGGACAAGGAGGATGGGAGGTCCTAGCAGCTCCTTAGCGGTCACACTCTCCCACTGAGCAGGGACTTGAGGCCAGCAGCATCCACAGCCAGAGTGAAGGAGGCTCCATGATGGAGGCAGAGCTCTCAGGAGGAGGAAGCCAGGCTGCCCCTGTGGACTGAAGCGTGGTCTGGAATGCTTCACGGGATGGATTATTCTAAGTGCGGCCTTGCCCCATGCCCAGTGTCTGTGGCAGCACTGAGGGATGCTGGGGAGCATCCCCTCCCTTTTGACTCATGAGTAGGGAACCATCAGCCTGCCTCCCGGGGACACCTGTACAAATTAATTGAAACTTAAAACAAAATGGCCCACAAAATCAAAATGTCATTCCCTGTCAGAATAATAAGCGACACGGTTTGTTTTTCCCTGTACAAGATGTGGGCTTAGCAAAGTCAGAGCTGAGAAAGTCCCTCCCTGGCGGATATGAAGCATGCTGTGCTCGTCTTTCCACAGCACCCTGCAAGGACCCGTCACCACAGCATTTCCAGCCTTCATGGACTCTCCTTCCAGGTTGTGAGCTCTGTGCCTGTGGAGCAGAACTGAAGGAGAAAGCCATTGTTCACTGGCCACCTGGGGAGCCAGACTCTTTGCTGGTGATTTGTATAGCTGGTCCCCTTCCATCGTCCTTCCAGGTTATAGTTGGGGATTTATCAACCTCTTCTCCATCATCAAGCCCTTTAGATGTCCTGGCTTTCCACCTGGGTAATAGTAACCCCAGTGTATAAATGAGGAAATGGAAGT
The DNA here is from genome assembly GCA_004027595.1 of Dinomys branickii. NCBI lineage: Eukaryota > Metazoa > Chordata > Mammalia > Rodentia > Dinomyidae > Dinomys > Dinomys branickii. The sequence goes on from PVLD010001115.1 coordinate 71,364, forward strand.
CCGTGAGAGTTGGGGAGCAAGGGGAAGCTCTAGGAAGCTAGTGCCCAGCTCGGAGTTCTTTCCTTGTCTCTGTTTCACCTATTGATAGTTTTCCTGGTCTCCTTGTCCCAGGAGGCTGGCACATGGAGCCAAGCGGTGCTTCCTGGCTGGTGTCAGAGGTACTGCAGTACACTTCTGCCTTGCAAGCTTACCTTGCCTCTATCAAACAGCCGGGTCTCTTGGATACTGGCTCTCTCTGTCTTTTTCTGGGCTTGTTTCATCCTTAGCCCATCCCTCCTGGAGACCAGCAACCAAAGCTACACTCAGCATCTCAGGTCTGGGGAGCTAGGGCTCCACACTCAGGCAGGAGGATTTCTGCATTGACCTCACTGTGACCCCGGTCCCCAGCCTGCTGGTCCAAAGCGCCCATGTAGCCTCAGGCCTCTGGCATTCTTCCCTGATGCTGCTACTCCCTTCTGCTCCCCTGTGACCCTACTGAGTTTCCCCAGGTCTGGCCCACCAAACCCTGCCATATGGGAGAGGGTTACATTTCCTCTATATGTGTCAAAATATCTGGGCGGATGTGAAATAGATCAGACATGTATATAAATAAACTTTTACAGGGTGACTGACTGCTCCCCTCGAGGGGATTCACTCTTCACTCAATGATTCACTCTTCATCTGGGGCCCAGAAATTTGACCAGGGCCTTGGGGAGCACTCCCCACACATGGCTCCGCACAGCTATTTTGCCTCACTGAATTGTGCTTAGGGCCAGTTCCTTTTCTGGAGGACAGTGTCCCCAGGGGTGCATGGGTATGCGAATCTCTGCCCAATAGACCTCTGGGCCCCACTCTCTTGCTCTGCCCCCTGACAAGCCATGGCTGTCCAACCCAGGGGTCTCCAGTGTGGGTGACTGCAGCACCATCTGATCATCTCTTCTGATAAGACTATGATGATTACATCTCAGTTGCTTTTTTCCATTGTATAAGTGTGAGCCCTGTTAGAAAGCAAGGTGTTCTTTCCAAGCACCCTTGCCTATGTTTACCATGAGGGTTTGTCAAGGCCATCTATCCATGTGTGTTTCCAGCTAAATACTGCATCTGACTGGGTACATCTGACTTGGTTCATCTGACAAGAGCCAGTCAGCTTATTTTCTTCATTGTTAATGGTTTATAACATCTTTGCCTCATACCAGAACTTTTGCCCTCATTGTAATCCTGAATTTTTCTGCACTGACCACCTTTCCTACCATTGCAGGAAGCAGGGAGTCAGGTATAAGTGGGAGCTAGAGAGGGTACACTGCGGTTGTGGACACCTTGGGAGATATCTGCATTGACAACTCTGTGACCCTGAAGCAGCTTTCTGAGAAGACTTGTCTGCCAACACATGGGATTCCCACCAGATCTTGGTCTTAGGCCACTGGTTGCTATCTGGAAAAGAACCTAGCTTCAACACGACTCTTGGTTCAGCCAAGATGTAAGAGGGCCCCAGGGCACAAGCCCCAATTCTCAGAAGATAAACTTAGACAGAACCCAGAGACCAGGGCTCACTTCCATTTCCTCACATTCATCCAGTCTCTTCTTTCCCAACTGAGCTACTAGCTGGTAGGTAGGGACCCCAAGGTCACCACATCTGTCTCCCCTGCCCTGCCTAGTAGCCCCAGGACTATTGTTGCAGATCCACCATTCCCAGCAGAGACTGGCATCTGATGAGCAGCTGCCATCTTGCCAGGAAGCTGGTCTCCAGAGCTTGGGCTGTGGGACTGGCCCTCAGTCTGAATTCAACAAGACCTTCCCATTAGCTGACCACCTGCCCACTGCCTCCCAGGCCTCTTTTGTCCAAGTCAGTTGTAAATGTCAGAGATGGCTTTGAGTCAGCAGTTACTGAGTCTGAGGTCCAGGGATTTGCTGGGTGGGAAGACACAGGAGTGTTCAGGGTGTCAAAAGGAGACGATATTTTGGAGAGTAAGGGAAAGACAAGGATAATAGCTAGCTCCCTTGGCCTTCTCTGGTTCTTTCGGGGAAAAGATGTCACATACTGTCTTAGTTGCTTTTCTCATTGCTGAGACAAACTATGTGACACCCAAAGTTAAAGGGGGGAGGTTTATTTAGCTCACAGTTTGTAGAGGTTTCAGTCCATGATTGGCTGGCTCCAAGCCAAGGGGGCACATGACAGAGGGACACTAGTTCGTATGGCGGTGGAAGACAGCAAAGCAACGCCGTATGGTATGCAGGGTACCCAGCCCTGGGCAGGTGTAGCACTTACACTCTCGGTTCCAGCAGTGTACCTTGACTCAATCATAAACTCCAGATTTACCCACCTGTGAAGAAGCCTAACTGTATGAGGCTTTAGGGAGACACCTAAACCATAATACATACCGTTCTTGCCAGCTTCTGCCACCCTCAAGTTAAGTGTCAGACGCTCTACACTCCACACCAGTCCATGAGTCCTGTCCCTTCCTTCTTAACTCTTACTCAGATCCTTCTTAGTGAAAGTAATAGAGCAACTTGTCTAAGCATCCTGGGAACATTTGTTAGGGAGCGGACTTAATACGCAAAAGGTAGTGAGCCCAGTGTGATATTCTTGCAGCTGAGGATATACTGTGTTGTAAGTTCATAGTGGTGATCTCTGCAAGTGCCATTAACTAGGATTTCAGTCTGCGAATCCAGAAGCTAGTTGCTTGGGTTTCAGTAAGAATTCAGCTGGACTTCTGATAGTTGACAGTGGAGGCTGAGGCAGCCTCTGGTGGGGTTCAAGTTTTCTCCTGGGTTGATATAGTCCATACTACTCCCAGAACTTCCAATCGAATGTCAGTTAGATTAGAATCTTCTCTCTCTTGTTTTTGGCCCCAACATCTTTTAAGGGCTCACTACATTTGGTTAGTGCTACCAGCTGGAAGAGTAAGAAGTCAAATATTAAAATAATATGCAATTCCCACAGCACAATGTTTCACCTGCCATTTGGATCTCCTTGTGGTTAACCAAGCCCCTGTCAAATCCAAGTTTACTATAACCCTTGTTCAGTCATAATGCAGTCTTTTCTGTCCTGACAGAGGCCTGTCCTACAGGTAGCTCAGTCCCCCAAGCCCAGCTTCATTCCTTTTCTAGCTTTCTTCCTTGTTTCCCCCTCTGGTATTTCCCCTTTTTCCTTTGATCCCAGCATCCTTTGGAGCAAAGGACGTGCAGCTTGTTTATATGGCAAGCAGCCTGATTTTTCTTAGTAGACACAAGAGGTTTTGTGGGCAAGAGTCTCATCCAAGGTCTGGCCTTAGCACCTTTAGGCCAAGAGCAAGGCTAAAATGATGGTACCTAGTGGCCTGTTTCAGGCCCAATCTTGGCATCTTGATCGGAACAAAGGGTCTCTTCAGTCCTGCAGAATCAGTGGGCAGCATCTTTGGAGGTGGCTCCAAACCTGGCTATGGATTTTCAAAGGTAGAAGGTGCTCAGGGCAGGGCTCTGTGGATACCACTTCTATCCTCACTTTTAATGTGTCACATCTAATCTTCATTACGTGGCGGAGGGTGCCAAGCACTCAGGCTGATGACCCTGATCTTCAAGGGAATGGTCACCTTGGAAAAAGAGAGATATTTATCAAATCCATTCCTTGGGGGAGACCCACTAATGCCAGGCAGCTGCCATCATTCTGCTGACCCTAGGGGTTTTTTGCTTCTCAACTTAACCTGGGCTAGAGGTGAATCAATCTTGTTTCCTATTGTGCATCTAAGACAAGATTAGAGACTTGTCAGGAAGCACTTTAAAAGAGGAACTAAAGGGCAAATACTACTCAGGAAGGAGAGAAATGCATGATGAGTTAGAGGCGCCAGCCCTAATGGAACAGGATCTCTCCTGGCAGGCTTAGTCTGGCCTGGCCTCTCAGGCCCTGGCCTCTGCCACAGGGCCTTTCAGCTCCTTGGTTCCCTGGTCTAAAGGTTAGGAAGACAGCTTCCTACCCTGGCTTTTGACCCTCACTGTCCACGCAGTGCTACTCACAGCCTCCTAGAGGGCTTTCTTGCTCCCGTCTGGAAGAAGGCTGGTCACAATCAGCCCCTCCAGCCAATGCTGAAGGACACTGATGAGCTTGTGGCTCATGTTATGGTTGATACATTGTGTCAACTTGGGGAGTCTAGAGGTTTGGCTGAATGACTCAGCAGGAAGCCAGGGTGCTTACTTTGTATACATCCTGAGCCTGTGGAAGAGGAGGGCATGGAGATTGTGTGAGAGTTACACACCCCCTGGGTGTGGGTAGCCTGTTTACAATGTAAGGGAAGGAAAGAGGCTGCTTGCCTACCATTCCTCTCTTTTGCTGGTTGTTTTTGCTGTGCTCTGCTGCCATGAACGTTTGCCCTCTGCCATGTGCCACTCTGCCTCTGAGCCAGCCAATTATGGACTGAAACCTCCACAAACTGTAAGCTAAATAAACCTTTCCTTCCTTCATATTGGGCATTGGGTATTTTGTCTCAACAAGGAGAGAAAAATAACCAAGACAGGCTGGTTCTGCCTCGATTCACTTCCCAAAACTTCTCACACCTGTCCCTTTTTCTGCAACTGGAACAAACTGCCTTCCTCTGTGTCTCACGTGCCATGTGTAGTTCTAGTCTGAGTTCTTGATCTTGTTACTGTAAATATCTTAGTTACTCATTACTGGGACAAAATACTTGGCACTCTCAAGTTAAAGGAGGAGAAGTTTATTTTGGCTCACAGCTTGTAGAGGTTTCAGTCCGTTGTCTGAAACCAAGGCATAGCAAAGCAGAAGAGCATGGGCAAGGAGAAATGGCTCATGGTGTGACAGCAGGAAGCAAAGCATGATCGAGGGAGGAAGGAGGGATATATTCCCTTCACCCAGTGGCCACGCCCCCAGTGACATACTCCTTCAATCAGGCTTCACCTCCAAACATCTCTGTTATGGCTTATATCTGATGAGACCCCCCCCCCCAAAGCCTCATGAGCTCATAGATGGGGCTTCTGGGAGGTGAAATACTGGACTATGGGTATGGTAATTAGATTAACTGACTGGACAGTTTAGCATAGTTGTAGGTGATGGAATTACCTGGGTGTGGTGGCGTGAACCAATAGGCTTGTAGCTTAGATGGAATGTAAAGGGAAACGAGGAAGGCAGGCTCACTGCTTCCTGCCTCCTGCCTTCCCTGCCATGGGTGGTTTCTCCTCGGCCATGCTGCACTGCCTTGGAGCCAGCTATCACTACAAACTGTGAGCTAAAATAAACATTTCATGCTTTAACTTGGGGATGTGGGGTAGTTTGTCCCAGCAACGAGAAAGTAGCTAAGATAATTGCAGTTAGCTATAAATTCACCAACAGGCTAATCATCAACGGACTGAATCACCTCCAAAAAGGCCCTCTTATGAGTACATGTGGCTTTGGGGGACATCGAGATATAAACCGTAACAGTAAATCTGCAGAGCTAACTCCTCCGTGTCCAGTGCACATGGCTGGTGCATATGGAGTTTTTAAGGACTATCTGTAGAATGCAGACATGGATGTATGATGAATAACTGACCTAGACCTGGGGAATCTGAGCCTTCCCCTCATCCCCAGTGCTCACTGTTGGCTCCTGCTCCAAGACTGCTGAATCCCAGTCCCTGAGGGTTTATAATATCATCACTCTAAAGTTCAGAGTATATTCAGTGTATTTAAAGATAGGTTATAGTACCATGGTTACAGATTTTTGTTAGCTGAAGTCACATAGTTCGGAGTGCAAATCAGCCAAGATGTCATCCCTGTGTTCATTATGGTTAAAACACCCCTATGTGAAGTGCTGAGTCACCAACCACACAATAGCCAGCATCTCCTCCAGACCCATCAGAGAGGGCACCAAGGGAAGGAGGACTCACTCTAGACAGTGTGGTGCTGTCATCTCTGCAGGTGCTCCCCAGGAGCTCAGAGATAGTGGGAAGCAAGGCCATGGCTGACCCCAGCTTAGGTTCGCTGTGTGTGTGTGTAAGACTGAGCAATATCAGAAGATGTCCTGTGGGCATTCCTGTGCTTGTGCACTGTAGGAATTTAGTGTGTGATGTATTTAACTCAGAAGTTTTGGCTTTAGTCAGGAAAGCAAGCATATTTTGTGATGGTAGCTGGCCCCTGCCTGCCCGTTGCTGCCTGTTCTTTCCTTCTCTCACGGTGCTCTAGGTATGTGGAGTCCCACACATTTTACAGGGGTTGTATGCAGTGGGCCCTCAGCTAGGGTGTCCTTCTTGCTTTTTGCACTGGGCACCTTCCGCAGCTTCTTCTGCCCATTCCTGGTGAAGCCTTCTGACCTGGCTCCACCTGCTGTCAGAATCTAGAGTTCTTTCTCCCCCGTGGTAAGGTTTAGGTATAGGGCTACATGATGGGTATATGTGCCTCCTCCCCCAGTGACTAGGCTCACTGTCTTCCTCCTGTCTTGGCACCTGGCCACCTGTCTTGCCACTTGGTCAGGGTGGGCCCTGATGTTTGTGTTGCAGAAGTGACTGTTGAGGCCACCCAGATGTGACTGTTGTGTCCCAGATGTGACTGTTGAGGAATGACTGCAAGTCTGCTGGAGGAGGGGACTTAGGTCCCTATGAGGCTCTGGACCTAGGGTCCAGTCTCATGTGTCCAAGCTGGAAGCTTGTTTGGTTGCTAGAGCTGGCCAAGGAAGTCACCAGTGACATCTAGTGGTCACAGCAGGTTTCAGGCCCATGAGGTTTTCCAGAAGGTATGAGTTCTGCTCAGCTCAGGGACCAGGCTTCCCAACTGCCCCAGCCAATGTTTGACTTCTCCAGGGCTCTAGGACAGTACCACAGGATAGAACTGAGGTTGTCTGGTACAAGGACCAAGGCTTGGACAGATGCTATGGTGCCCAAGCCATCAAGAGCTGCTCTGGGACTATATAACCAGTGTTCCCTGGGCTTCTGTGGCCCTGTCACCTCTGTTGCCCTCCTCCTACTAAGGGACCCCTTCAAGATGTGCTTGTTCTGAGCTAGGCCTAGTGGAGCACAAAGCAGCCTCAAGAGACCCCTCCTCAAAGGGGCAGGGGTCTCTGCTGGCACAAGATTGGCACAGCTGTTGCCACAGGCTGTCTGAGATTTTGCCGATGTTTGTTTGGGGCCTTACAAGTGGCAGCCACATCACCAGTGAAGTTTTTATGGGGTGGTGGAAGCAGAAGCGAGTGCCGGGAATAACTGAAGGTTCTACCCTATGGGATGAAGAGCTTCTGATGCATTCCACTTTTCCTGTCCAAGCTTTTCCATGCAGCTTTTCCAGACTTCTGTATCAGTAGAGGGCAGAGGGATACCCCTGCCCTGTACCTTTTCTCTAGCCCCCTTTCCTTGCCTCCCCTCTGTGGTCTCTCCTGCCTAAGCATTTCCTGCACAAGCTTTCTCATGCCCTGGTTGTCCCCCTGCCACTGTTTATATATCTTGCTCTTGCTCTTGCCTCCCAGTTATTGTCCTACTCCAGGAGCCCCCTGCAAGGCTGGTCTGACATCATCAAAGTGCAGTAACTTGATAAGTTCCAGGGAGTGAGGTGGGCAGAAGTCACAATTTATTTTTGTGATGAGCTTTTTGTGCAGCCCCAGAGAGTTGCTGTGGACTCCCTACTGTCCAGAGAGCCCCTTAGCTATCAGCGAATATTTTCTTCCCCTCTCTGGTAAGGCCTGCCTGCAGAAGACTGCTTTGCCTGCTTAATTGGGCAGGCAGAGAACCTGTGAGGAGATATAGGCCCAGTGAAATCTTCCCTGATGGAGGGCTGACAGTAAGAGTTTCCATTTACATTTGCAGATTTAATGTCAGACACTCTGGTAGGTCCTAGGAGAATGAGCTGCTTTTGACCCTCACAGCAACCCTGAGCAGGAGGCTGGGCAATGATCACACTCCCATTAGACAGAGGAGCAAAATGAGACCCAGTGCAAGACAGGCCCTAGGTCAGCAGCTAAACCTTTATCTTTTACCCTATGGAGTTCATGCCCTCAGTGAACCAAGGTTCAGATAGCCTGTTCAGAAGCACTGTGAAGGGCTGTAGGAACTTGGATGCTCACAGTTCTATACCAAAGCTCTCTCCCACCTCTACCCATTTTCCTGGCCAGATATTGTGCTGGTTTTCCGGTGACACTAGATGAATTTGCAGTTGTTTTCAAGAGGGAGCCGAGCCCACTACTGCCCAACATGTATTTGTTCCTTTCCCCCAAAACACAAAACCTACTTATTCCAGATGACCCCTCCCAATTTTGACAATCATTGTTGGATAGCATGGTCTGATTACACAATTATATTTTTCATATTAATTGCATCATTAAGACAAACAATTACATGGAAAAAACTTGGGAAATTTTCAGGCTCCAAATGTACTTTGAGAGCCCAGCAAGATGTCTTTACTGTCCTCCTTAGGTGGGCAGCAAAATTCCAGGGCACAGTCATAGAAGTTGAATAGTGGCCATTTCTCTCAGCATTCCTAGACATTACTACTTCAGAAGTTTCTGTCTTCATAGTCCATGGATACTGTGGCTCCCTAGGCCAAGTACCTTGATTTGGAAAGTGTCTCCCAGTAGGTGTGACCTTTAAAGGCCCTATCACAAGACACCTTCCTGCATGTGGCCACTGGCCTTGGAGTGATGCAGCCTGGGCTATGGCTGTTGTGTTTCTAGCAGTCAGGGTCCTACATGACCTCACCAGGGATTCCCAGTGTTTTTGGCAGTGTACAACTGGGTAGATGGTTCTGGGAGGAGAAGCTAGAGATATTTCTTCTAGGTCCACAAATCTAGCTTTTGTCCCTTTCCTCAGAAGTCCCATAGGTTGGAGAGAAATTATAGGTCACACTCTTTCCCATCTCACCTTTCTTCTCTCTCCTGCAGAAGATGACTCAAACCTTACCCTCCAGGATACTTTCCTTGGTTAGTTCTATTCTGGGCATCCCCAGCAGGCTGACCCCAACCCTGTCTATTCAATGGTTTGTCCACCACAGGGTCCTCCCCTCCAGAGGCTCCAAATGGCCTCAGAGAAACCTCATCCATCCTACCTGTCCCTTTGTACAGATGCCCTGCCATCGTGGAGTCCACCCCTCCCCCACTCTATGTACATTTGCAAATTTGGCCTTATTTCAATGCACCCAGGGAACTGGCTATTTAAAGAAATACTGTAGAAGATCCTTTGGTAAAGACTGGAGTTACTTTCTGATTTATTTTTATGTAATTTTGGATTTTCATGTCTCTAGGGGAAGCAGTAGGGTGAAGGAGAGGTTGCAGTCAGGCTTCTGTCATTTCACAGCTTGCTGTATTGAGTCTTACATGCTCCTGTGTGGCTCAGCATATTTAAAGTGTACTTTCTGTATTTACAAGCATGTTTTCAAGGCTGTCTGTGAGCCAAGCTTAGTGTGCTCCAGGTAGGGGACGCAAATAATAGATAAGACCCAATCCCTCCCTCTGAGAGCTCCCTCCCTCTGAGGGAGATAGATACAGGTGTTCTAGGCGCATCAACAAGTGTGTTCAAGGGGAGTAATGGTTTGCATAGAGAGAAGTGGGATCACTTCTGCCCAGCACTGGCAAAAGCAGGGAAGATGGTAGAAGAGATCAGGGCAGGCTAAGTTCACGGCATCTGTGGGCATCTTTTTCAGTTGACCTTGGTTACCAGAGCTGGAAGACAGGGGTAAACTCTGAAGCAACCTTGGGGCGGGAATCAGGGACTGGGTGCTGTGGGAGAGTAAGTCTGAAAAGCTCCAGGATGGTGGCAACAGTTCCTGTAGATTCTAGGATGGTGGGGAAGGAAAGGGCCGAAAGGAAGGCAGGGATGGGTGAAAGGAATGGATAGGTACTGGAAAGCAAAACGGGTAAGCATGGAGCTGGGGGTTCCTGACAGAATCAGCCCATGCACTGTGGGATGTTGGCCAGCTGTGGGGAGTGGCTGAAGCTAGAGATCAATCACATGGGCAAGGCTAAAGCAAGACAAGCCCTGAAAACCTAGAACACGGAGGGCCCGGGACGAACACATAAGCTGTGCCAGCTCCGAGAACTCCAGGCTCACAGGCAAGCCAGGCAAGCAGATTGTTAGGCAGAAGGGGTGAAACTGACATCAACCACCCGCTGCAGTCCTTGGGCAGTTCCTTTTCTCCCATTAGGAGAGAGGGCTCCACCTGATCTCAGCTTTCTGTGTTCTCATTCTTATCTTCATTTCTTCATGCTCCACCATGCTCCCACCAGGAATTTCAAGAGCTGCACTGGACAGGGCAGCCAGGCCTGCTGCAAGCTTGCTCTCTTCTAAACTGAGATAATGTCTTCCTTGAGGTCTTACCCATGACAGTGCATACAAAGGGACGGACCTAGGATGCCTTCAGCAGTGGGTTGTGCTGAAAACTGCCAAGAGCAACAGGTGCTAACTTGGAAGAGCTCTAGTCCATGTCCTTTCCCTTATGTAGCTTGAGCCCTGGGTATCTTCTCAGTGCACAGCACACGAATCGAGCAGGTGCAGGTAACAGTGAAGACACAGCTGCATGCTGCTTACTGTATCCTCTACCTTCTCCTCTGGCTGATGAGTATTAGGAAGGTATCTGCCTCGTAGGCTGTAAAGATTAAATGACGCAATTGATGTAAAAGAGCCATAGTTGATGGCCCTGCCCTATCCCTGAAGTGTTCATGTTCCTGAAGTTCTGAGGACTTCTTCCTGCAGACTTCTGTAAATCTTTACCCACAGATTTTCTCTGGTTTGTAGAGCATTTCCTGCACCCCTGTGGACCTGGAGGGCCAAAGTGGTGGTACTCCACTAACCAAAGTTAGGAGTCAAAGCCTCACAGGGCAGCTTCCTGGTTCTTAGGTGGTATAGTTGGGGTTTATCTGTGGCAGCCTGCTTGTGATGTATCAAAAACTGGGTTGAATAACCCTAACTTATTGCGGGCTCATCAGGTGTGCAATCTCCCAAGCAAGTAGACGGACGAAGGCTTAAATAAATGAGACAATGGAATATGATTTCAAGGGCTTCCAGGAGGGACTAATTCTCTTCCAGCTTCAATATTCTCTGAATTAGCCAAAGACTTTTCTGGGTGGCCCGTATTTATTAGGTTTACAAACAAGGGAAGGGGAATACTGAAGAAAATGCAGGAATCTGGGCAGGACTTGGGAATCCCTTTAAGGACTCCTCCAAGTAATAGTATGTTAATTTAGGAGAACTATGTTATCTCCAGGAAGGCCTTCACCACAGGGGTGAGATGCCTGCAGCCACAGTCTCCTTCAAGTTAATAGGAGTTGGAGCCAGGCGTCCTCAGCTGTGGTCCCCTTGTCCTTGAGGAGTCACAGCGTCACAGGACAATACAGGCCTCAGCAGTGACCAGTGACTCATAGAGGTTCATTTGCTATGAATCAGCTGCCTATCTGCAGACAAGGTGCCCAGGCCTCAGACAACTCACAAGTAAATGTGAAAAGCCAGTTGGTTAATATTAAATCCTGCTCAGAGCCACTTTGTAGTGGTCCCCAACACTGATGCAAGTTTTGGTTACCTCCCATCATCTCCCTTCCTTACTCTCCCACCAGTGCCTTCTGAGGTCACCTTCCAACTAGACACCTGTGCTCATATTTCTGTCCCAAGGTTTGTTTCTGAGAAACCCCTCCAAGAGAGTTCATTATGTGTTTGACGGGAAGAAGACACTTGATCAAGACAAGCCAGCTCGCCAGTCTGATGGCTTCATGAAGGCAGAAAGTATCTGTTTTGGTATAATTATCTCTTTGGGAGTGGGTCCTGGCATAGAAGGGACCTAACACATACATACTGAATAAATCAGCAGACACATTCCTTGGGCCAGTCTGTCCTTTCCAGCTCTCCCTTGCTGTCCCCGGTGTCCATTCTCCTAGGTCTACCATTTTCCCTTTCCACTCCATTTTCTTCTTCCCTCTTTTCTGCTCTCATGGAGGGAGGATGCTCTGAGCCCACAGTGTCCCAGGCTGTCCCTAAAGTTCCACTCTAACTATGAACCCTCCTGGAACATTATGACATCACTCTGCATTAGCCAGTAGGCGCTCACCTGGGCTAGCCTCAGCCTCCAGGGACTCCTGGCCTGCCAGAGACAGGGCTACCTTCTCGTACAGGGCCCTTGATCTTCAAGGCAGCGACTAGAGCATGGATCCCTCCTAATTCTGCCCTGGCCCAATGTTCCTGACAGTCAAGCTGCTCTTGGGGCGGAAATGTAGCCTGAAGGTGTCAGGGCAAGAAAGTGTGGCCATGTTGAAGAAGCTGGTGTCTGAGCAGCTTCAGGTGCCTGAGGAGCAGCAGTGCCTGATGTTCGGTGGCCAGCTCCTGGACGATGACAAGCGCCTCTCGGACTACTGCATTGGGCCCAATGCCTCCATCAGTGTCATCGTGCAGCCCTTGGATAAAGCGGCGGCAGACAAAGCCCTCCAGCCTCAGGACCAAGCCCAGGCCCTGTGGCTTCATCTGGACAGGATCCTAGCCAAACACTTTGGGCCTCAGGATGCGAAGGCAGTGCTGCAGCTACTGAGGCAGGAGCATGAGGGATGCCTGCAGAGGGTGAGCCTAGAGGCCCTGGAGCAGCTGGCATGCCACCTTCTGACAGAGCAGCAGCGTGTGGAGCTGGCTGGGGAGAGAGAGCCCCGGAGCTCCTGCAGTGGAGAAGAGGAGGAGGAGAAGGAGGAGGAGAAGGTGGAGGATGAGAAGGATTAGGCAAAGATAGCTGATTAGTAAACTGGCCAGTTCTACTCATTCACTTGCTGAAATTCTCTGGCCTCATCCTTCTGTGCTCCCAGGGAACTTTTCCCACCATTTCCCCTGATGCAGATATATCCAGTCCTCTTTTTTGAAACCTTGATGTAGCTGGGGTGGTATTTGGACCCCAGTGTCTCTTTTCTGAAATGCAGAATGATTTCACTTCTTATCACTGACCTTTAGAAGGGTTCTGATAGCCCAGGGAGCCCTAAAGGGACAGCCAAAAGTGACATCCCCCTCCTAGATTGCGCAGCCTCACAAGGATAGCCCAGAGTCTCTAAGAGACCTTTTTTCCTTCAGAACAGAGAGATGGTGAGTCCATTTTCTCCCATCCTCAGACCACAGTGGCAACCCCTAGGGCTTCAGAAGCCAATAGGACAGGACAGTGAGGAGCTGCCCTTGCTTTCTGGGTGAGGCTGTCCCCGCTGTCCACCTGCTTATGCTACTACAGCTTCAAAGACAGGTTAGCAGAGGTGGGAGCGGGGAAGGCCACCTGATGTATGCCAGGCCTGGGGCCCACAGGAACTGGAAGCAGAGCTTTTGGCAGAAAAAGTGATCTGCAAGTCACACACTCATGTGTCAGTGTGAACAGAGCCATGCCCTGCGGCCTCATTCTGATCAATCAGTGGGAGCTCCCATTATCTGTCCAGTGCTGCAAAGCTCCCTGGGAGGGAAAGAACAGTATCAGCTAAGACTCTGGCACTCACAGAATACACAGCTGAGATGAAAGGAGGACATACAGGTGAAGAGCAGAGTAGTAATGTGACAGTAGTGTGACTGACTACCCTGATGCTTCCCAAGGCCCTGGCTTAGCATGGAAGAGCTGTCTTCTGCATTACCTGGGCAGAGCCAAACCCTTTGCCCATCCCAGATACAAGAGTGCGGCCCTTACCCAGGGCTAAGGAGCTCCCATACTCTGTGCAATAGGTCTTCACTGCTGAAGTCCCCAAGAGCTGATGCTGCAGAAGCTCCTGTCTTAGGAGATAGAGATAGAGGGCAAGGACTAAAGAATACCTAGACAGAGGGCCGCTCTTCTGAGGAGCATCTTTCTTTGGCTTGGGACCCTTCCCCTCTATCCTATAGTCGACTCAGACCTGTCTTGCCTCTTTGCTGTGGCTTACTTCACCTGTAGGATGCTCAGGCTTCCCACTGGTTTCACGGGATCATTTTTATTATATCCACTTACTTTGTGTGTCTGATTGGGAGTGCTGTTTTTTAGTGGTGGCAGGGCCAGCCTGGAAACCCTCTGCCTTTGGGAGCCTGCTTGGTAGCAGTGTTTTCTGCCTCTGCTGGAGCAAGGGACACCCTCACTCAGCATAGGCTCATCTCCTTCACCAGTGCTCACCTCAGTCCCACGGGCCAGGAGAAGAGAATGAGGCTCTGAGGGCACAAATGACCTCAGCCTGGCCACCAAGGGCTCATGTCCTTCAGGCTGGGGTGGAAATACAGGCCTGCCACTGATCCTGCTCCTGCTCACAGACTCTTCATCATCAGTGAGAAAGGATTCTTGAGAGTGCTATGCATGTATTTCTGCCGGGGCTGTGCCATTTGCCAAGGGGAACAAACTTATTATATGTACATTAGGGGAACTAATAGTCCATTTCTCAGGAAATCGGTGAGTGATAAAACTAAGTGGGCCGTTTTATTCCTTCTGTGGAGAGAAGCTGGCTCAAAAGCCGGGGAGCCTTTGTTTGCCCTGGTTGGTGTATCGGGGCTGGCTGAGAGCAGGCCACGGCAGGTAGTCACTCCACTGCCCCTGTCCCCAGTGGTGCAAGGAGGCTGTCTCCAGTCCCAGGTTGGGACAAAGGAAGGTTGGCTGGCTTTTTGATGACATGTGCTCCTCCTGTCATTGGCTACACCTTTCCCAAACGCCCGCCTCCCTCTGTCCCTCACCTTGGGAAACAAGCACGGAGAGGATGGGCTTCACACAAACTTACATCAGCTTGCTATGTCTCCCATGGAAAGTGTGGCTTTTCTCACTGTGGGATGACAGGCTTTGTCCCCTGTATAGTGATCAGGGGAAAACGGGTATATTGAGAGGCTGCATGGATCCTAGCTTTTGAGTCACCTGCCATGAGCACCTTTCACTGTCCCCAGATTCAGCTTATTTTGAACTTGAATCTGTGCCAGCAAACCAGCCAAAGGCTCTCTGTTCCTATTTCTGCATTCTACATGGGTAACATAGGAATGGGGGAGGTACATTTGCTAAACTGCAGTCTGGGGCAAATAACTCTTCCCTTAATTCTCTGCACCTCTCTGCTACCATGAAAAGACATACATGTACCTACAGGTAACAACTTTGTTCAAGTAGGAGGTATCTCAGAACAGTCAGCTTTGTGTTTCTATCTACAGAGAACAGAAATTCGTTGCTTAGAATTCGGGAAGCTGGGAAGGCTAAGATCAAAGTACTGAGGATTCAGTGTCTGGTGAGGAAATGTTCCTTCTATGTGTCCCCACATAACAGAAGGGAAAACATGTTCCTTTCCATCTCTTATAAGGGTACTAAGCCCAAGCATGATAAAGCAGAGCCCTTATAACTTACTTTCCCAAAGGTTCGCCTCACTATTGCTGCACTGATGATAAAATTCCAACATATCAGTTCTGGGGGAGCACCAACATCGAGACAACAGCAGCCTCTCACCATGTGCCGGGTTTGGGCTGGGGACTTGGGCTGTGGGTGAGGGGCCTGGCCTCCCTGACAGAGAATAATGCATCTCCTGCTCTCGTTTGCAGCATGGGGCAGCAGAGGGGCTGGGGAAACCCCCGGCATCCTGCCTTGGTCTCTGATGGAGATGTGTTGCTCTTTTGCTTAGTTCTGACTGATGGAACAGGGAGTGGTTTGTTAGGATGAAGTCTTGCAGATGTGGAAGAAACTTCCAAAGTTCCAGGGCTCCAGAGACCCTGGGAGCCTGATTTTGGAAGCAAGCCCCAGGCTGCTCTCCTTCCACCCTTGCTTGTTCCCCTCCCCCAGCCTATTTGCTCAGGATTAAGTGAGACTTTACTTGTCATATAAAGCTTTCCGCTGTTTTAAATGGGGAATGAGGGGCACAGATGGAAGAAAGTGGAGGGCAAGGCTGTGTTTCCCCAGAAGAATGACAGGCTCCAGTTCAGAGGCCTGAGGGAAGACGTGGCAACACTGTGTTGAGATGAGCACCAGATGAGACGGGCAGGAATTGGGGCATCTCCCATCTGTGCTGGAGGAGGTTCCACTGGGGGGAGAAGGGTTAGGGTAGATGATCAGCCTCAATTTCCACATCTGGGATTTAGTTAGCTTGAACACAACTTGGCTTTTGCTAAATGAAAAGTACCAACGTGGGAAAGGCCATAATAAATGTTGTAAGCTCTCCTGGATGCAGTTCTAAAACTGTTTAATTCCTCCTTCTTGGGGAGGCCCCATTAATGGGAGAATCATTGCAAATGACAACCCAGAAGGACTCAATCTAGGTCTTTACATTAGGACTCATTTGACAAAAGCACACAATGATAGCTCCCCAAAAGGACTGACATCTTCAACAACTATGGTAGTAGAGAGGCTGTGAGGGGTCCCCTCATGCTGTCCAACTCCTGGTTCTCCAGCCTTTGTGCAGTTGCCCTTTGAGTGTGACTAACTTCTAATTAATAGAATCCTAGTGTGAATGGAATGATCAGGCCAAACTCTGGGCAGGCATGGCTGATAGCTAGACGATTCAGTATAGAAAGCCCAGAGCTGGGCATAAGCCTGTGACCTAGTCTTGTGTCTACCATTTGCCTTGAGGTTTGGGCAGGTCCACTTCATATCACTGAACCAGAGACTCCTTCACTTGCGAAGTAGAGGGGATGGGCTGGACTTGAACTCTAAGGTGCTTTCTGGTGCTAAGGTTCCATTGGCAGGACATCGCAGATGTGTGCTGTTGCTCACTCAGGCTGACAGGAGCTGGTCCCCTTTGGAGAACTGTGAGACCTTGAGCAATAAGTCAAGGGTGGACAGTGGTAAGATGCTCAGGATAGATTGCTATCAAATATCATGGACATTACATATACATTTTTAAAGAAATATGAAGGTTAAAGTCGTATAAAACAATGCCATAGATGTTGAAGAACACATGCCTAGGAAAATATTAAGAAATGCTTGGTAGGAAGGGAAATACAAGAAAGGGAAGGTTCACAGGGCTCCACTTGTATTAAAAAGTTTATCATATCAAATGGTGGGTACATGGGCATTAGTTTTCTATTGTTGTATAACCAATTTAGTAGCTTGACACATTAACTCACAGTTCAGTGGCTTGGCTCGCCTGCTGCATGGGCTCTCATGAGGTTGCAATGAAGACATTGACCTGGCTGTGTTCTCATCTGGAGGTCTGATCAGAAGAATTTCTTCTGGACTCATTCAGGTTGGCAGCATTCATGCAGTTGTAGGAACTAGCGCCTTAGCTTCTTGTTGTACGATGGTGGTGACTTCCCAGAGTTCCTAGAGATTGCCTGTTGTTCCTTGTCACACAGGCTTTTCCAGGGTGGCTTCTTGCTTTATCTATGCTTGCAAGGAGACTGACTAGAGTGATTCAGCTAGGAGGGCCAAGTCCTACCCAGGGTCATGTAACCATCCTATCACCTTTGCCAGGTTCTGTCAGTCAGAAGCAAGGCACAGGTACTGTCCACATCCACAGGGAGGGGATTATGCAAAGGTATGGACACCAGGAGATGGAGACCATGGGGATCTGTTTACAGCTTCTCTACTAAAGGAAGTGTTGATTATGTTGTATTTTTTTTTTGCATTGTACAGAATCATTGGTAATAAACCCATGAAAGTGCTTTGTTCAGGCCATGAGCTTTGAGAACACAGAGGAAGAGTGATCACTACTGAATGAGTTGCAAATGGTTCCAGGAGAAGGTTGCCTTTGAGTTGGTGAAGGATGGGAATTCAGGAGATAATCAGGGGAGCAATTGGTAGACTTCTCCTGGCACTCAGAGATTCACATATTACACCTGGAGAATTGTCGCTTGGCTAAGCATATCTAGCATTTGACCTTCCTCATGCATCCATGACATGTGGTTACGTAGACACAGCCTAAGTGCATAGCCACAAACACAGAGACACCCCAAAACTTTAGGCCTATGGGGTGGGGCCTACAGAGGCAGAACCACTTTGCAGAAGAGAGCTGCAGGCACTATACCACATGCAGATCTTGCCTTCCTGGGTTCAGGCTGCTGGAGCCAAAGTGATCCAGCTCAGCTCAGGAAGGTTGGCCAGCATCTCCTACACTGCAGATTTAAGGACAGAAAGGGAAAATTTATAGTGCTAAGTTCAGGAAATTCTACAGCTGCAGGAAAAGCTGGCCTGGACTAGCCTTGTTATTTTCAAGTGATGCATGAGGACAGGAGCGCTCATGAGAACTCACAGGAATGCATGGAGCTGGACATACTCATGCATAGATGTGTGCGTCCAATCCTGGCTGGGCTTTGCAAAGGTGCCAGCCCAAGCATCAGCCCACACGGACCTCAGGGCAGACTCTTGCTCTGTGTGCATTCTCCACAGGGGCACTTTTGCCCTCCTGATGCCTGCCCCAGCCTGGCTCCCTGTCCATGTGTCTTGCCTTGGGATTGGGTGCCGGCCAGCCTGTGGCAGGGGAGTGGCCAGAGGGCAGGCTGCCCTAGGTCCTGCTGCTGAGCCAGCTGTCACTCATGGAGGTGGCTAAGGCACACACAACTGCCAAGCGTGGGTCCTCGTGCCCTCTGAAGCAGACGGAGCTCCCCGCGGGCTGCTCACCTTACTGTTCCCTTCTTGGATCACCTTCCTCCCTTGTCTGTCCTTTCTTTCCTTCTTAATCTCTTCCGCATGCATATCCTCCTGTTTTCTCTGGCCATGTTTTGGGCCAGTTTGACTGCATTGTTTGGACATCTGGGTTCTTCCTTTTAGCTCTTTCTCTTTGTTCCTTGTCTCCTCCTACCCACCACTGTCCACCTTCTCTGTCCTCTCATCCCTCTCACTCAGCAGTGCTTGCCCTTCTATTAAACATCACTGCCCCCACCAGCTCTCCTGGATCTGTATGTCTGCTTTCTCATTCATTGCCTCAGATTTGCCCAGGGGGCAGGCATGGACAGAGACCTGGAACTCACTACCTTGGATGTCCCTGGCCCTCCATCCTTGCCACCTTTGGCATATATAACGAGCCCCAAAGTGGAGTACAATGAAAAATGTACAATGGGTCTCATTGTATGCATGCACCTGTTGGCTGATATACACTCCAAACAGACATGATGGACCCAGAGAAAGGGCCCAGATACCTGTGCACACAGGGTAGTCACAAACAACCTTGCTCACTGATGGGCATAAAGGCAGAAGGGGCAGCAGTCTACACAGGCACCCAGGCAGTGTCACCTACATTGAGGGAGCCTGAGCAGACTGCCTGTCGTGGCACAGCAGCCAGTGACTTGAGCGCTGGGTTTCTGCTCTTCCATGGCTTGGCTAGGGCCAGGCCAGAACACTGGGCACCCTCCTCTTAGCTCAGCGCATGGCTTCTCTCTGCAGGGCTATTGGGCTTCCTTGGGCTCTGGGGCTGTAAATCTCCCTTAGAAAGGACTGTAACCTGAGGAGCTAGCGGGAAGCCCCAGCCCCAGGTTAGCTCCGACTTGCCCCTCCACTCCCCGTGACAGCATTTCCCATCATAATGATTTAAGGGCTCCCAGGCAGCCTTTAGCAGCTCCCACTGCCCTAATAGAAGGGTGATAAATCTAAGTAACTACTGTGGGCCGCCTGGCTGTAAACCTGACACAGCCTGCTATGGCAGGGCCAGGTCTGTCCGGCAAGGCCCAGTGGCTCTGCCTTGTCAGATAGCTGTCCTTGGATAGGTCCCAGGGTGCTGGGGCCTGGGACATTATTTATGAGCCTCAGACCTTAGGATCAAAGCCTCCACCCCTCAGAAAGGGCAGAATGGAGGCCTTTGGGGCACCCCTGCTTTTCCCTCCTCTCACCACATAACCTCAGACCGTTTCTGCTATTTAAACTTGAACAGCAATGCTGCAGTGCACTGGAGAAAGCCTCAGGCTTCCCAGGGTTTCGCTGAATCCCCTTCTATGTTGTTTCCCAGACCAACTTCAAGCACAAACCCTCCCTACACGCACACACACACACACACACACATACACACACCAGGACAGGGATTCCCAAGAGGCTTAGGAGACAGAGCTTAGAAGGGGCTCCAACTGGCCAGCTGCTGCCTTTCCCTCATGCTCTGTCCCCTCTCTCCTAAGAAAGACACAACAGTCCTCAGACCGAGGACTTCATCCTAGCAACCATATAGTTGACCTTGCTGGGCAAGAAAGTTTGAGAAAGGGACAGGCTCTCTTAAGCCTTTCTCCAGACTCCGCATCTCACCCGCTACCTGATATCCTAGAGCTGCCTTAGCCCGATCCCTTCCCTTCTACCATGAATCCTGCAGTGGAGAGAAGACGGAGATGAGAGGGGAGAGAGCAGTGTTAGGCCCTGTCTTGGTTACTTTTCTCTTGTTGCTGAGACAAAATACCCAACACTCAAATTGAAGGAAGGAAAGGTTTATTTAGCTTACAGTTTGTGGAGGTTTTACTCCATACTTGGCTGGTTCAGAGGCAGAGTGGCACATGGCAGAGGGCAAACTGTTTAGGGCAGCAGAACACAGCAAAAACAACCACCAAAAGGGAGAAATGGCTGCAAGCAGCCTCTTCCCTTACATTGTAAACAGCCTACCCCCACCCAGGTGGCGTGTACCTCTCACATAACCTCCATGCCCTCCACTTCCACAGGCTCAGGATATATACAAAGTAAGCACCCTGGCTTTTTGCTGACTCACTCAGCTAAACCTCTAGACTCCCCAAGTTGACAGAATGTATCAACCATAACATTCCACCCCTTGTTAACTTGGCAACCAGACACATTTCTTTAAACCAGTTTTCAGATACAAAGACATGCTTATATTAAAACCATAACAGGCCCAAAATCATCTTGAGATGCTCTCTGGAGTGAGACTTCGTACTGGTCACTTGGTCTCTTTGCTCCTCAAGGAAAGGCGATAATCATGCCCCCTGTGTATTAGTGAGCACACAGTGAGATGAGGTGTGTCAAAGGGTTTTGTAAATTTAAGGAATACACCCAGCCCCCAACACATGTATCTCTATTATAGTCAACAGAATCTGCCATTCCCTCTTTACATTCAAAAGGGAGGGAGAGAAGAGTTAAGTTTACACATAAAAGGCTATTGCAGTGAGGTGGTATGGCTGGCCCTTGGGAGGGGGCCGAGGATCTGACTTGGATCGTTAGCTGGAGCGCTATAGCTGAGCTGTGAGGAATGCCTAGACACATCACTGCTACCCTGCCTGCTACGTGACCCTTTGGGTTCCAGGAATCAGATTCCAGAGCCTCATTCACAGGTGCCACAGCATATGCCAACACCCACAGTACCACCCTGTAAAGCTGCCTTTTCACCTGGCTCACTTCCACCTTTGAGTCACATGTGGTGTCTGCTTGGGAGGATCCAGGTTACCATGAAACCTTAGCTAAATAGAAGCCTTGGCAATATAGATTTTTAATTTTCTGCCAAGCTAGAAAGGAAGTTGTGTAGGAATTTCTAAAGAACAGTTGACCTGGTTTCTCTATTACATAGTATCCCGTGTGTAATGTATCCCTATTACACATGTTTAGAGAGAGAGGGAGAGATCTATAGATTCAAAGAAATTTAAGAGATATATCAACTCATTACAAAGTTATCTGCATCGTGATTTGAACAAACTTAAAGTAAGACAATTGGGAACTTTGAACATTGAGTGGATATTTGATGGTAATGAAAAATTAGTATTTTATGTAACATGATAGTAGTGTGGTTATGCTTTAAAAAGTCATCTTTCAGAAATGCACAGTGAAGTATTTCTGGGTGATGGCACATTTTAGTTGCTTCAGAAGAACCCAGGGAAACAGCACGGAGGAAGTTTCTCCTGTGTTGGAGTAAGTGTGCTAACTCTAGAAACTAGGTGGTGATAGGTGCTTGGAGGTGTTATGGGTTGGGTCTGTATTGTCCCCCTAAGCCTCTTGTCATGGGGGTGGGCTTTTCAGAGGTGGTTGAATCTAGAGTTTGTGTTTGATCCATGGTCCAATGCTGGGATTAAGGATGTGAGAGCTAAACCCGCCCTAGGGCAGGTAGCCTGCATACAATAAAAGGGACGGAAAGACTCTTTTCTCCCCCCACCCCCAGTGGATTATGGACTCCAACCTCTACAAACAGAGCTAAATAAACCTTTTCTTCTTTAACTTTGGGTGTCGAGTGTTTTCTCTCAACAATGAGAAAAGTAACTAAGACACCCACAGCACTCTATTTTTGTGTTTGAAATATTTCATAGTAAAGGTTTCTGAAAGAGGTGAATTTCAGCAGCCCTCTATCTGCAGACACTGTCCTGCAGTGGGTGCAGGCTGTGAGGCCTCAGGTGCCTTGCTTACTATTCTGTAAGGATGAGCTGCCCACTGCCTCTGATGCTAACCAGCTCTGCATGGCCTTGAAATGCAATCCCTTCAGAAAACCAGTCCCAGATTCTCATTTCCTTGGGGGTTTCTGGCTCGGAATCTCTTCAGATATGAATTACTATTCCAAGTTGGAGACAACAGATTCCATTCTGGCTGATTTATACAGAAAGGAATTTATTAGAGGTATTAGGTAGTTTATAGAACCTTAAAAAGGGCTAGGGCAGTACATGGCCTAGAACAATACAGCCTAGAGAAATACCTGACTATCCTACAAGATGGATCTGATGGAAGCAGTGCCCTGCTGCCCACTCCCCCGGGGCAGCATGCTAGAAACCCCCCACAGATGGGCCAGGAGAACTACTCCCCTTCAGCCTATGCTGTTCTCACTTTCTTCTACCTCCACACTTTCTGTCTCCTCCCAAGGCTTATGTAGGAATTTCCTTCGTGGAGCTCTCCCCAGATGCGTTAGGAGTCTGAGAAATGAAGTTGCGTGTTTTCAAAAGCTTGTTGTTTCCCTATTTCTCTCCCTCTCCCGCTTCCTCTTCAATTGTCTCGGCACAAGGACCTACCCCAGGCACTGGGCACTCTTTTATTTTGCCTGCAAAGGCTG
Organism: Dinomys branickii; assembly: GCA_004027595.1. Lineage (NCBI taxonomy): Eukaryota > Metazoa > Chordata > Mammalia > Rodentia > Dinomyidae > Dinomys > Dinomys branickii. The sequence goes on from PVLD010001115.1 coordinate 94,091, forward strand.
AGGTTTAAACCTGAGTATTATGAAGCAGATGGTCTACTCCATGCCCTTAACGTATAACATTTATGTAGAGTTTAGAGTTTGCAAAGAGCTCCCACATACCTTCTCTATTTTGTTCCTCTTAATAAGCTCAAACAGTTGGGATTATCCCCCTCATTTTATATTTGGAAAGACTGAAACTCCAGGAAATAGAGTGAATTCCCAAGGTTGTAGAAGTGGTACATAGCAGAAACAAAATCCAAATCCTTTTTCCCCTTTCCTTACTCCCCACTCATGTGGATCGGATCATTTATTGCAATGTTAGTTTGTGACTTGATCTTGCTTTTCTAGCCAGTCAGTCTTCTTCCATCTCAAGACAACACCCAGACCTTTGTGCAGCTTACCTAACACCAGAGATGGAACTGAGAAGTGGGTAACGAACAGGCTCTGGAGCCGGAATGCTGGGGCCTCTTTTGAGGTGGGCTGTCCTTGCACTGGTCATTTCAGCCATCTGTTTCCTCATATGTAAAAGTGATTAAAAATAACAGCAATGACCTGGGTGACTTATGGATGAGATTAAATTAATTATCACAAGGGAAGTGCTTAGGATATAATAAATATTCAGTAAGTTTTATCATTGTTATTATTGTTTGGAGTGGTATGGCCAAAAGCAGCAATTTCAGTCACCACTTTTATACTTCCCTGGGTTTTGATTTGCAAAATTCCAGGTTCACTCTGTGTGTGTGTGTGTGTGGGTGTGTGTTTTGCTGGAGTATCTTACAGGAAGAGGCCATGGGAGCAAAGTTTGGAGGAAAGCATACTACACAGAGGGAAAATGTGCAGGGAGATTCCGTAGGGCTGGAGGCTGACTTCACTGTGCTGCTCCAAGGAGGTTTTAGGACATTAGGGCAATAGCCCAGGATATCCTGAGAAAGTTGACAATCATCAGAGACTCATGTCCCAAATTAGCCCAGAAAAAGGAGACACATCACCTTCAGTGACCATGAGAATTGCTCACTGAGCACATCTGTGTGGCAGGTTGCACAGAGACTAGCAGGCCCTCTCCCAAGTGTGCTGTCATGCAGGATTCTCCAGAGTCTTTGCTCACCTTGGATGGAGGTTCAGGAAGCTCCAGCAGAGCTAACTGAGTTCCTTCCAAACTGGTAGGATAGAGCTGAGGGCAGATTACATTCCATTTAGAGAAAGTAATGTGGCCTCTCTTTAAACCACATGTTGGAGGGTAAAATCCCTGCTTCATGACACCTTATCTTGTCATCCATCAAAACAAAACGTTAGGCCAACAATTCCTTGGAAACCAGGGTCTCTCTTCCTTTGGCATTTTCGGAGTGCATCCAGAGACAAAAGCTCTTTTCTTCTGCCTCCCCTTGTCAAACCCATTCTTTGGTGAGGATGTGAAGGAGTCAGGTAAACACGTGCTCAAGTCCCACCTCCACCTCTTATCAGCTCTATGAGGTTGGGTAAATCAGTAGGTAAACGAATGAGCTCAGTGAGCTGCTATGAGGATAATGGAAGGCCATGGAATTCAAATGATCTCTGTAAACTGTGACAGTCTGCTAGCATACAGTGTTACTATGGCGTCTTTATGAAGATTTAAGCCAAAGGAGTATATGATGGCTTCATGGTGTAAAAGCTCAAGGAGGCTAAATTACATTCCCTAGAGTTCCCATCCTAGTGTGCTTTCAGACAGGGTGAACAAGTAACAGCCTCTCAATAGAACGGAAAGACAAAGGCAGTGGGGCCATTTTGTCACACAGGAAACTCACCCTGTTAATCAAACTTGAATCTATGGTACTGTAAAGGGATTTTGGATATGTAATTGCAATCCCTAATCAGTTGAATCTAATTAGGGAGATTATCCTGGATGAGATTTTCCTGATTCAGTCAGTCAGAAGGCCTATTTAAGAGATATCTTGGGTCTCCCCTGAGAGGGATTTATGCTGGTAGGACTCAGCTGCCCATGATTTTCCTTCCCAGTTGCCTGCACAGCTGACCCCCACACTGACAGAAGCCAACTCCTGAGATAAAACTATGCACATGGTCTCCAGGTTCTACTTCTCTCGTTGAACTCTGACAGGAGCAGCTGCTTCTCCTGGGCACCATGCAGTGGAGGCATGGGTAAGCTGTCAGGTGTTATCGGTAGCAGAGAAGCTTTGCAGTAATGCAGAAGGATACTCAACTATGGCAGGATGTTCCCTGCCTCTGGTTGTGCAACTGCAGCATTTGTGGAGCTCCTGCCATCAGTTGGCACAGTGTACACATAGGGTCAGGTGGCATTTAAACTGGGTGAGACAGGCATCCTTATATTCACTTTTCAGATAAAGAAATGAAGCTTAGAGAACTGAGAGATTGGTCCAGAATCACTCAGCAGGTAGGTGTCAGAAGTGAGGTCCACTGACCTAAGGGCCCGGCTCTTCCACCTGTCTTGTGAGCTGCCTTTGTAACAGGTCAGCTCCTATGTGTCAGATACAGCTCCTGGGCCAAGCCCTCACTTAGTGCTGGAGACAGCAGGAGCTGGTGCTGAGGACCTGTCCTCTTGAAGCTTCTAGTCCACGAAGACTGTCTGCACCCTGTGCAGCTGGGTCAGGTTTGAGGCTAGTCCTGCAGAAAGCCCAAGTTTGGAATTGGCTTTCCCAGCTGGACCTGATTGCCCCAAGTGATACACAGGCTTACACCTTTCAAGGGAAGCCTCTGCAAGGGAAGTGCTCTGGGCATGCAAGAAGAGTGGATCCTTTAGGACACCATCAGGAACCTGGCAGCAGTCTCTCTGGGTCCCCTAGGCCTTGTTAGAGGGCCTAATAACAATAACATTGGAAAGTGCTATGCAGATGGAGGCACTGAGGGAGGAGGTATGTGGGACACAAGGGACCACCTTCCACCTTCCCTATATGCTGCCCCCAGTGGCAAACCCTCTCACTCATCCAGCCCTGAGTGGGTCCTCTAGAGGTGGTAGGTAGGTGATCCACACAGGGCGAAGTGAAAACTCTCTGACTGTTTGCCATGGCGCCTTGGGAAATGTAAAACTGAGAATAGTCCCTGGTCTTACATAGCTATTTGGGAGTAAAATGTCTATAAGCCAGTTTATCTATTCCAACTGTACATAAATCAGACTGGGCTCCTGGTACCTCCTACATCCTATGATATGTGTAGACTAGTTTCTTCTGTACCTGACCAATAAATACTGTGTGAGGCCTACCATGTACCCTCCCCTCATACCCAGGCAAAGACCCAGGGCCAGCTAATGGGACTTTTGAAGGCAACAGGGACACATACCAGCCAGAAGATGAAGATAGTTATGAACATCTATATGGCACATGGCTGGTTCCAGAAACAACGTAATTTCTTATGAATATGTTTGTATATGTGTAAATATACATATATATATATATATATATATAGTTCTGTTAAACAAATACTTTAATTTTCTTCCTTTCTCTCATTCCCCTTTCATCTAACATAGGATGTCTTAATAGAAATTAACTCTATATTTCAAGTTTTAAGTTAGAAGATACTAAAAAGGGGAGTATGAATTAAGTAGAAGAATAAACATCAGATAAAAGTTCCTCATCTCATTCAGTTTATGTTCTAGTGATAAGAAAAAAAGATAAGAAAATAAAACACATAGATATCAGTGATAAATGCTTAAAAAATAAAGCAGGGGAGAGGAACTGGGAGCAGGTATGTATGCATAGTATGGGTGTGCAAATACGTGTGTGTACATGTTATGTATTACATGCATGAGAGTATAATTTCAAATAGGATAGTTAAGGAAGACCTCTCTAGAGGTGACATTCAAGCAATGGGAGAGAGCAGGTGCAGAGGTCCTGAGGAGGCCTGTTGTGGCTGGAAAGGGAAGAAGGAGGCAGAGCCCAGCATGGAATAGTTTGAGGGTTATGAAAGATGGACCTCACAGGACTTTGAGGGTCACACTGCAGACTTTGGCTTTTTACTCCAAGAGAAACAAATGGTCAGGACAGAAGTGACATACTCTGACTTAGGTTTTCAGCTGCCTGACCCTATCCTTGACCATCTGGATGAGGAGGACTGTCCCACTGGATCCTCACATGGTACTGGCTGTCCCCTGCTTCCCACCCACACCCTGTGGTTCAGGGCCCTTTGAGTATGGTGATGCCTCCACCGCCTAGTCCAGGTCTCCAGCTCTTGATGACCTTCTAAGGGGTCTTCGAAAGACTGATGGACAAATAAGCTTTGTTGGATCAGATTCCACAAACTGAGCCAAACTTTCCTTCTGAGTTGAGCTGAGCCCTGAGGGTTGCTAAGTTGACCAAGACGCCTCTCTACACTGGGAGGCTCGCTGTAAGAGGCAGACGTATATGACACCTGAGATGCAGTGTGAGGAGGGCCCGGCATATCAGAGGAGAGAGTGGTCATGGTGCTGGGGTGGAGAGTGAGGTGGGGGATTCAGAGAGTAGACAACACTACCTGGGGTGTTAAAAGGAGAGATTAGAAGAGAAGAAATAACATGCACAAATTCAGGTGAAGCTCATCAAGTGTTATTTTCTAAAATTCTCTCTATTAACTTTGTCACTTGGGGAGCTCCCTCACTGCCCCTGGGACTGTTTGATCCTTGGGAGCGAGCTGGGGGTGGGGGTGAGAGTAAGGACCTTTGCCTTTCACATCTTCTAGCCCTGAAGGCCCATGCTAGCTGTCCCAGAAAGGTCTAAACCCATAGTGGCCTTTGGCACCTGGAGCTGTTTTCCCTTTCACCCCAGGCCAGAGAATCTCCTTGGGCCTCTGAGAGCCAGCAAGAAGTCTGGTCTCTTAGAACCCCTTGCTGTAGAGGATCTGGGTGGGGGCTCCCCCAACTGCCTGGGAGCTGGTATTAGGCCACCCAACAGCTCTGGAAATCAGTTTTTCCGGAATTAAAGGGGTGACTAGTGTAAACTTGTTAAAATGAGTGAGTGGAGAAAGTGATATGTTAAAGGTGGCTCCCTGAACAGAAAGGAGTATCAGAGCCTAGTGTGGTCTGCGTGTCTCACAAGAAGGCATTAATCCTGAGCTCTGGACCTTGTGGGTTTGGTTTGGGAAACTGTGTCCCTACCACACCGTGGCTTAGCCAGAGAGCTCCTAGATAGGGCTCCTGAGTGCTGGGTGGGGGTGGTGCTGGACCAGCTGTGAAAAATCCCCCACATGTCCCTGAGTGCCCGTTGGTTCTCAGGACACCAGGTGCTCTCAGGAGTGTGTTCATGGGGATTGGGAGGGTGTTTTGCAGGTGTCCAGGCCAAGGGAACCCCTGAAAGGGAAAGCAGGGACCCAAGATCTCTCAGCAGGAATTCTAGAGGCTCACAGGCTGCCCCTGCTCACAGAGGCTGCCCCTGCTCACAGAGGCTGCCCCTGCTCACAGAGGCTGCCCCTGCTCACAGAGGCTGCCCCTGCTCACAGAGGCTGCCCCTGCTGGAGACTCTAAAGAGCTGAGATTTATGTCCCTTCCCTGCTCCCACATCTCTGGCTGGGAAGAGCAGCTCATTTTTCACGGGAACCTCGTGACTTTCCAGACAGTATTTTCAGCCTCGGTTTGACGTCAGGCTCTGCTCTGTCCCAGGGGATGGGCTTTGTACATTTCCAAGCCAGCGGGCTGAGCTTCCTATCCCCTTGGGCCTCTCACATTGTCCCCAGTACCAGAGGGGCCGCACCCAGGGTGGCAGGCAGGAGCTCCCTTGGAGGGTGGCTCGGTGTGGAAGCAGGGGGGACTCAGGGGAGGGGAATAAATGGGAGAAGTGCAGGTGAGCCAGTTCTGCAGAGCCGGGACGTGTGGCGCATGCACATGTGGGGAGTGAGCAGGCAGTGGCAGGAGGTGATCAGTGATAGAGGGTACAGATGGGGGTGGAAGGCGGGAGGCAGAGGAGTGAGCCCAGCTGGCTGAGGTGTGAGGTGGCACATTTGTCTCGTGGCTGCTTCTCCACAGACACTCCAGGATCAGGCTCTAACTGAAGGCCCAGGAAGGACAGGGAAGGGAGGAGACAGGAAGATGGAGGGGTGGAAAGGCCAGGGGGTGCCGCAGAGACAGGGGATGCAATAATAACAGTCACGGAGGCGCCGGTGCGGCACCTCCACTTTCCTACTTAGCCCTGCACCCTCAGGGCTGCGGGTGCTGTGGACGTTGTTCTCTTTTTACAGATGGAGTGAAACTGTCAGAGAGATCATTCTTGGCTCACAGTGCCTGAGACTTAGCCCAGTTCTGCCCTCAGTTTTTGATTCAGGCTTGAGGGGCAAGACTTGCTGTCAGAGCTGAGTGTCAAGGCATGCCTCACTTTGCACCAAACAGTAACCCCCCAATACCGACCTGACCTATGTTTTGGGGAGTCTCCATCCCTCTTGAATTTTAGGGCTCCATCCATGCTAGGCACCCCAGATACAATAAAGAAGATCCAGTCCTAGTTTCTAACTGATACCTACTTTCTGTGTGACTCTGGGCTTCAAATGCCTCTACACCTGGATAGAGTTGCATGTCCTGAGCCAAGCACATCCCTCGGGCCGTACACTAGGGGCCCAAGCACCATGTACTCATCATCCTAAATGCTCCCTTTACTCAGAGTTGCCCTCCAGCCATTCCAAACCGGTCGTGTCATTCATCAGTCCTCCCTCCTCCAGTCCTGTCATCAACCATGCCCTGTTGCTGGCACATCCTAAATACTGCAGGACAGCTGTCCTGCTGGGTGCCTCACCGCCATGGATGCTGCCCTCAGTGCGTGGTGCAGTTGTCACCTACCTGCCACCTGGCATCTCTTAACCCCTCTAGCTCATTCCTTGGCTTTAAAAACGTCTTCCGCTCCTTGGAGTAAGTGTAATGCCCACTTCCCAGGCAGTGGGGGGGGTGAGGTGAGGTGAGAGAGCAGACACAGTGTACTGACGTTTGGCTGACGAAGAAGGGCATCTTCTTTCTCTTTCCAGCTCCCTTCTTGCTCTGAAAGTGCCAAGTGACCCAAAACTGTGTCACTGCAAAAGACGCGGCAGGCTTCCTGAGCTTCCTTCTCACCTCTCTATCTTGGTGTCCAGCCTCTGGCCATGTGCTGGAGCTTCGAGACAGCTTCTGTCACCCAAGTTCCTGTGGCCCCCAGGCGTGGTCAAGCACAGGGCCTTGGACTAATCTCTGCTGTGCTGCAAAGTGACAAATTACCTCACCTCTCTGTGCTTTAGTCTCTTCACTCGGAAAGTGAGGCTAATACCAGCTACTATATTTCATGGGATTGTTATGACAATTAAATAAACATAGATGTGTAAATTGCTTAGAATAGTACAAAAAACAAGCGTTCAACAAACATTAGCTTTTCTAATTACTACCTGGAATAAAATAGTAACCTCCTACATAGCATCCCTACTTCTAGCTTTGTCCCCTCCAAGACATTTCTCTCCTCAGTGCCCAGAGGACCTTCTCCATCATTCCTAGGCAGGACTGCCAGATAAAATACAGAAAGCCCAGTTCCAATTTCATTCTAATTGGGTGTCTGGCATTCTTATTTGCTAAATCTGGCAATCAATCCCCCTATGCTCACAGAATTTCCCCATTACTTTTAAAATAAAATCTAAGATATTTAGCATGACATTCAAACTCTAAGTGAGTCAAACCTCTGCTCTCATCATTTAATCTCTCACATCCCTATGTCTTGCCAACCCCATCCTCCTCATCTTATGTTCCAGCCACCTCCAGATGTCTTTCTGGAATCCTAGAAAATGAAGCCCAGCGTCTTGGAGCTGGGCAGACCATTTGCCACACTTTTAGATGAGGAGATTGGGATGCAGAGAGGTGAAGGACTGCCCCAAACCACAAAGCTAGTAGGTGAAACCTACAGAGTTCTTGCCAGGACTTTAATCCTTGATTCTGAAACATGGAATACCACACTCAGGCTGGAGGAGGACCCTCTAGGGGCCAGAGACATCACATTCCAAATCTCTGGCCTCAGGAGGGCCTGCCATCTGCTTCTCATTTAGGGTTTAGAAGGTAGAGGGGAAGTCAGAGCTGCTGGCTTGGAGCTGTCCTCAGGGGCCCGAGCCCAGCAGGCTGTAATGCCCAAGAGGTTTTGAAGGGGCAAGAGCAAACTCTGAAAGTGTCGCTCAGGAGTGGATGCAGCTGGTGAGCAGGGGAAGATTTTCTGAGACCTGGGACTCAGACAGCAAGGCCCCGTCTGGAGGGTTGTGCTTTGGGTTTGCCCTGGAAAGGAAGTTTATTTCTTCAACTCTGGGCAGATGAGAGTGAGGACATGGCAGGCTGGAGACTCTAAAATGAGCAGACTAGTCCTAGCTGGCCCAGCTGCCTTCTGGTGACCTCAGGGGCAAACACAGAGCAGAGGCCATCACGATGAGAATGAGTGGGGGACACTTTCCCAGGGGGTACATGGAGCAAGTCTTGCCACTCTGCATCACCCCCAGCATCAAACACAAAGAAGAGCAGCTTCCCAGCTGGATCCCTGAGAGGCTCCACTGTAGCCACTCAATGAAAATATCTCTGCTTAGTGCTGAGAATTTGGTCTCAGTAATTGACTTGTATAACGTCCAAATATTCTGGGCATATAACAAGCCCAGAGAGATGCATCATCTTTAGCAAAAAGATTTATCATGGAATCTGTGGCAGCTTCCCATTTGTCTGGAGCAGAAATAGGAACAACTCTCCTTGCCAGGAGTCATCCTTTGTCTTCAAAGCAAATTCCTCCATGGTTGAAGGGTTTCTGGGTCCAGGATGAGGCCTGTGGCCAACTTCCTGGCCCAGATCCCACAGTACTAGAGTTTCCATCCCAGGAATCTCAGCCACAATCATGAGGGAGCAAGGGAGAAAGTGGAGCACTGGGTTTGGGAGCTCTGACTTCTGAGACAATCTGCTACTAGCTAATTTGTGACCTTGGGCAAGTCACTCAACACCCTCTGCTATAGTCTGGATCTTGAGTGCCCTCCAAAGGTGCATAGATTAAAGGTGCAGGTCCCAGGGAACACTGTGGGGAGGTGGCAGAATCTTTTAAGAGGTGAGGACCAGTGGGAGGTACAGTATTTGGGTCACTAGAGATGTGCCCTTAAAGGGATTATAGTCCCTTCTTTTTTTCCACTCCCCTGACCATGAAGTGAGCGGTTTTGCCCCACCACATGCTCCCATCACAATATGCTGCTTTGCCACAGGCCCAAACTTAGATTGATACTTCTAAAACTGTGACCTGAAATAAGCCTTTTCTCTCTGTAAGTTGATTATCTCAGATGTTTTGTTACAATGATGGAAAAATGACTAACACATGCTTGGATTTTCCTTCTCCATATATAGATGGAATCTGTGATCCTACTCAAACAGGACAAATAGATGAGGAATCACCCGTCACCTACTTTGTAGAAGCCTCTAACTATACTCTTACCTCACCACCTTGACTGCTTCCTACAGTGCTGAACTAGTGTGCATGTGGCAGAGAAAACACAGGCCCTGAAGTCACCTGGGAATGGGCCTGGAGTCCAGTCCTAGAGCTTGGGATTTGGGATCAGATGGATCTGGGGTCAAATTCTAGCTCTACTGCTTGGATATGTCACATAGGACAAATTTTATCTTGTCTTTGTGGTGCTGGGAATTGAACCCTGGGCCTCACATATGCTAGGCAAGTGCTGTGCCATTAAGCTACATCCATGGGCCCTGGGAAAATTTCTTAACCTCTTTAAGCTTTAGCTTTGTAAAACATGGATTCTAGCCCTTTGTCTTCTGCAGTATTTTTGTAAGGAAGAGGATGAAAGAATGCTTAAGGAGCACTCGGGCTGGTGCTGTGCACAGCCAAGTGCTGCCTGGGCTGTTAGCAACCACCCAGCCACTTGGAGAGACAGGAAACAGGAGCGGGGGTGTTGTAAGCAGGCCCGCCACTACACGGCATATCATGCAGACAGCCCCTGACAGCTCCAGCTGTGGTTCTGAGGTTCACAGAGGTAATGACTCGCACAAGGTCACCCGACTCATCAATGGCAGAGGCAAGCTTTAAACCCATTCCCAGCTGACTCCAGGGCCTGTGTTTTCTTTCCCACACGCATACTGGTACAGCACTGTAGGAAGCAGTCAAGGTAGTGAGATAAGAGCATAGTTAAGTGAGGTTACAATGTAGTGATATGCAGTGTGCCACAGGCTGTGGAACAAAGTGGGCTCTGGCTTATTTCTGCCTTTGCCACCTTTTAACTGAGGGGCCATAGTTGAGTCACTACCCCTCTCTGATCCTTTCCATGTAAGGGGCTTACTGCGGTAAATGTTCATTTGATGGTTCTTACCTTCTCTGGTATTAAAGGCAGGGTGTGCTGTGTGCTGAAGAGTGGTCCTGTGGCCACTAGTAAGTGCTGGCAGAATTGGCCTGAGGGACATCAGAGAAAGTTGAAGGTAATCAGGCTGCACAGGGAGGAGTGACATTTAAATAGGGCTTTAAAGGTGACTAAAGGCTTTGTATGAGAGGAATCAGAGGGAGGACTTTCTAGGCAGAAAGGGGTGGAGTACAGGGAGGTGCTAGGTGATGGATCCAGGAGAGTCTTTGGGGTGAGGGGAGGTGGAAGCCAGGATCCCATGGAGGTGTACTTCCTTCCCTCACAGACTGCAGGAGAGGCCGTTATCTCCTGTATGCCACTTTGTGCCCACTGTGTCTCAGGTCACAACTGCTCATCAGGGTAGGTGATGCTATCTCCTTTTACATGAGAAGCAATCAAGACTCAGAGAGACTAAATAATTTTTGCAAGGCCTTGCGTCAGTGGCATGGCCAGTACTCAAATTCAGGTCTTCCTCCCATGTAAAGTACCAATCCCTCCCTGGCCATTCTGAATGAATGTGTACTTCCAATCTGTACTCTCTTCTAAGCCGTAGACATAGGTGGGGCAGCAGCTGTCCTGGTAAAATAAATACACACAGTGTGAATTTAGCCAGTGGGGAGCAAGCTCCATCTGTCTCAGAGTGACAGCTTGTACCCCTCCATGCTGGGCTGGAAGCCGCTATGGTCAGTCCCCTTGCTGGCTAGCAGAGGTTGGGTGGGAAACATGAGGGCCCACTCTGTTTCATATCCTTAACCCTGAGCTCTACCAAGATGGCATCAGTAAAGAAAGACAGAGATTTAGCCCAGCTTCGGTGGCTGTGGCCAGCCTCAGGGGATTTTAATCTCTGTGGAGTCTGCTGAACATTTGCCCATGACCAGGTGGTGACAGGGCCCACAGATGCTGCCGATTGTCTTCAAGCCCTGTGATAATGTCTGCATTTGTTCTCAGTCTCTGTCAGGAGTATTTCAAAGCGAGTGTTTCTTTGTGGTCTCCGAATCCATCTCCTCCTGTGCCCTCCTTATATTGCTGCTTGAGCCCATGGTAATCAGCTGTGTGGCCTGCAGTCTTCCTATCCCAAAACAGCCGATTTCGTCAGACCCACTCTCCTCCCTCAGCCATCCACGTCCTGCCCCACCACCTGAAAGGCCTGCCCTCTTCCCTGCCTCCTTCTAGAAGCCTTCTCTAACGTCCGTGGCCCACCCTGCTTCTAGACCCAAGTACTTCCCTGGAGCCTAGGGTTAACAGAGTCTTTTCCATTTTTGTCTCCACATGTACTTAAGCCTGGCACCTCAGCGTAGGCAGGGAGCGTTCATTCCCTGCCTCTTCATCTCACCCCTAGCACTGAGCACTGAAGGGGCAGGACTTGCTGGCATTGAAGGATTCAGCAGAGTGGAGGCAGATCTGGGACATTCTGATTAAAAAGAGATCTCCATAGATGACCAAGAATGACATCTGGCTTTGCTCAACTCTGCAGGGCCTCTCACAATTTTTTTAGCTACTCTCTTCCACATTTCTTAGTCAAGAAGCCAGGGCTGACCCTGAGCTCAGTTTTTCCCTCTCTAGGGATCTGTGACTCCAGCCAGATGCCAAAATCTGGGGCAAAGGAGTCTCAAGTCTCAGCTAAGTCACACCTCCGCGGCCCAACACAGAGCTAGCCCTGTGTGGATGGAGAGGTATCGGTTGATGACTGGCAACCTGATTCTTGCCCCAGTTTTGCAACTGACTTCCTACATGACCTTGAACAAGTCACTTCACCTTTTGGGGGCTTGTTCTTTATCTGCACACACAAGGGTAGTGGCTTAGGGAATTGCTGAGGTGTTTTCAGCTCTGAATTTTTCATCTTCTGCTTCAAACGTAAGGATGTTTACTGCTGCTTGAATAAAAATGTTCCACCCCTGACAGCAGCCTGGGGAGATCAATAAGTCTGTCAGAGCATCTTTGCCATAGAGCTGGGGCTCTGCGGCCTTTCCTAGGCCCGGAAACTTCATCCTTACTCATCGTTCATCCCATTCTCCCTCTCTGCGGCCCTCCCCGCTTCCCCTCCAACGCTCAATCCAGGGCGATGCAACCTGCTATGAATGAAGAGTGGCTGGTCACGGGGCTGGTCACCATGGCGACGGATCCCCACAGCTGAGGTAGGCATCAAAGTCACATGAGAACCCAGGAAAACTGGCTGAGATATTTATAGAAGCAGCGGCTGGTGCTTTTATGGAAATGGGTCTATATTTGACTCTGGTCCTGACAGCTCCATGCCGTCCCTGAGGTGAGGCATCCAGTTCTCCCTCCCTCTCCATGTTGGGTGGGACAAATATTCCCCTCCCCTTCCCATCATCTCCTGGCACATTTCCTGCCCCACTCCCTGCTGTGCTGGTCCTACCCATGCAACCACGTCCGTTCTGTTTGCATCAGCCGCCCCCTTCTGTTTACACTGATGGTACTTCCTGCCTGGCTGGAGTTTGTGACCTCGAAGCTCCGCACATGGACCTTCGGGACACCCTCCTTCACCTCCTTCCCAGGTGCAGACAGGAATAATGCCTTTGCTGCTCTCAATACACATTAGAAGTTATCATTTGCCATTTCTTTTCCTTAACACTTTAGGGGTAGCTGCTGTGGAGGGACGCACACAACTGTGCACAAGGTTTGAAAGGGCTCGGTCCCCTGCCCTTCTAGGTGTCATAACTATGTTCCAGAAAAGCAAGGCAGCAGTAGCTGTTGTTTACTAGGCACTTTGTGTATCCTCTCATTTAATTCTCACCACATCCTGCAACACAGACGTTGCTGTTATCCCCATTGCACAGGTGAGGATGAAACCTCAAAGTGGGATGGAGAGACCAGCCCGCCCAATTCTAAAGTCCATGCTCTTCCCACAGGGCCCTACCAGAGAGACAGAGGGTGCCTGGATGGAGGGAAGGAGGGGCTGAAAAGAAGTAGCAGCCAGGGGTAGGCCAGAGGAATAAGGGGAAGTAGATTTGGTTATGTTATTGAATAGATAACACATACACAAAGAAAAATTCAAACAAAATTTAAATACAATACCAAGTTTATCTTCTTTTTTTTTTTTTTGGCCAAGAATTGAACTCATAGCCTTGCACTTGCCAGGCACTTACCACACCAATGAGCTTTACCCTGAGGCCCTAGGTTTATCTTCTTAGGGACTCCCAGTCCTCTTTGGCACAGGAGGCAGCCAATCTCCGGGATTTGCTCTCTACAGATCTTATATGCATATAGACACAGAGAAGGAAATATGAATATCCATGATACAGATAAACAGGACACAATTCAAGAGGGAGATGATGAAAAATACATATTTCTTCCATGTCTGCCCCTAGACATGCAGTTCTGCACTATAGAGGGCAGGCACTATTATCAATTTCTTATGTATTGTTCCAGAAATAGCCATGCCTCTACAGGCACTCACAAATGGTCACACCCTCTCACTATTCTGCATCTTTTTTTCATTTGCCAGCACATCTTGGAGGCATTTCCAGATCAGAACATATAGAACAGCCTTGTTCATTTTAATAACTGTGAAGAATTTCATTGCATGGAGGTACCATAAATTATTTAAACAGTTCCTTGTTGAAAGATATCTAAATTGTTTCCACTCTTATCTATTGCAAACACTGCTCAAGGATGATCTTTAAATGGATGTCTTTAAACAAACGTGAGTAAAGAGTATGTTTCTTCGTAATTTTGATAGATGTGGCCTAACGGTCAACGGATGTGTGCCTTTGTGATTCTGATAAACAGGGCCTAATTATCTTCTACAGACTGTACCATTTAACTCTTCTCGCATTAGCACCATGTGTATCCTCAACCTTCTTTTCATTTGTTTTTATTACTTGCCTAGATAATAGGTAAAATTGTTTCTCATTATGTTTTCATTTGCATTTCTCCTATTATAAATGGAACTTAGCTTTTTTTTGACATATATAAGAGCACATGTTTTCTATGAACTTTCTAGTCACATCCTCTGATGCTGTTCTTACTTATTTTCAGGGACCTTTTATATAATAAAGAAATCTCCCCAGTCACCTTCTTAAATAATCACTCACTGGATATTTATGAACACTACTGTGTCAGGGCTGGCCGGGGTCTTGGGATTATAGCCTTTATCTAATTTGCTTTTGTCTACAAGCAAGTAAATAGGAAAGTGAGTCAACTGTCAGACGATGATAAGTTATTTGGAGAACAATAAAACAGAATGAGGCAAAGGGAATGTCATACAGAAAAGTCTTCCATATTCAACATTATATGTCAATATAATTAACAATTATATCTTAATATAATTAATAATTAATGTAATTATGTGTTACTTTGCATCCAACTATGTTACTGAATTACCTTAATTTTTTTTTTTTTTTTTTGCTGGGCATCGTGGCACACGCCTGTAATCCCAGCACTCAGGAGGCTGAGGCTGGAGGATTATTGTGATTTCAAGGCCAGCCTGGGCTACAAAGTGAGCTTAAGGCCAGCCTAAACTGTATAGCGAGACCCTGTCTCAAAAAGACAAAGTTCTTTTTTTTTTGTATCAGGAATCAAACTCAGGATCTTGCACTTGCCAGGCAGAAGCTGTGCTGCTGAGCTATATACCCAGCCCTACCTTAAGTATTTTAGTTGCAAATAATTGTGTTTTTCAAATAAAGCTTTTAACCCTTGTTCCTGAGCTTTATACCCATGTTTCTAGCCACACTATTGTTTCAGTAGATATTTAGGGAAGGTCCACTATGTGTTGAAGATATTCATGGTCTCTGCTTGTGTGGAGCTTCCACATCAACCAGAGGGACCATCACTAAGCAGCCAATTGCACCGTTTGTCCTAAGTCACAGTTGTGATAAGAGATACAAAGGAGGAGACATGTCCACCTGGGAGGCTGATCTAATTGGGAGAGGTGGAGGGTTAAAGTCCTAACACTACTGGGTGATGGACAGGGCATGAGAGAAGAGGAAGAAAGGACTGAAGGGAAGGCATATGGACTGGAGCCTGAGACAGGCAGGGCTGACAGAGGAGGAAGAGCTGAGAGAAAAGGCGGGTGTAGGTAGCAGGCTGCAGGAAAGCTCTGGTTAGAGGAGGGATACATGAGCCTAGAGACAAGGAAGGACCTTGAGGGACTAAAGATGTGAGTGCCACTGTGCAAGCCAAAGGGGGGTGGAATTATAGCTTTACTTCTCAAAGATCATTCTTACTGCTACATGGGAAAAAGGGGAGGAGGTGGAAGCTGGAGCCAGGAGGTAACTGGGAGAGTACAGGTGAGCGATGACTATAGTTCAGATTAGGGTTGTGACAGCAGAATTAAACAGAAGTGGCCAGATTCAAGAACCAGTTAGTAGGTAAAATCTCTAGAACTTAGTGACAGGTTTCATGAAGGGATGAAAAAGAGGGAGATCTTAAGGTGATTATTGGGTTTTCTGGCTGGTGCAACAATTCACAGAACCAGGGACACTGAGGAGGCGGAGGAAAAAGAAGCACAATTCTGAACATTTTACAAGACAGAGCTTTGAATACAGGCATTCACCTTGAGCATATGTACTGGAGGTAAATCTCAGCGAGCCAGGTGGGAGGGGCAACAGGAGGCTGGGTATGGGGCGCAGAAGACCATCTGGAATGGAGATATGAATGTGGACGTTGTCAATATAGGAAAATAATCGAGAGTGGGAAAGGTATAGGGCTCTGAGAAGTCCGGGATGTAGAGGTCAACAAGGGGAAACGGAAAGGGGTGGCCAGAGAGTAGGAAGGTAGGGAGTAGACTCTCAGAGGCGCGGGAAGAGCGTGTTGGAAGTGACAGCATCACAGAGTAGTCAGAAACATGAGGACTAGAAAGTGTCCGATGGATTCAGTGACACAGTGGTCACTGGTGCCCTTAGCGGGAGCTGTGCTGGCAGCGTGATGATGCAGGGTGGGGCAGTAAGTGAAGGGAGAGTGAGATGAGAACGAAAGCCTGATGGCCTTTAAACAAGACTTGAAAATGCTTAAAAAGCTGCTGAAAAGGGTCCAATGGAGAGGGAAAGTCTGATGGGCCAGGAGGGACAGGAATAGATTATGGTAACTAAGGTTCTGAAGCGGGAGCAGGGAGCGGGGCACAGCGGGCAGTCAGACTCAGGCTCAGGGCAGGCTGCCATGGGCTAGCAGGAAGAAGGCAGAGCGGGGGCCCAGGCAGGTGCAGGAGGGCAGCTTTCGTTATTCTCAGTGGAAAACTCAGAGAACTTTCTGTTGAAGCTCCAGAGGCAGCAGGGAAGTATGGAGCAGGGAGTAGTAAGGAGGGTGTTTGAGGACAGTAGAAGAGGCTGGAGCGGCCTTCATCAGGATGCAGAAGTTAGTTGGCCAGAGAGTCACAGGGGGGTTGTTAGGAAGCATGAGGAGCCCACTTGAGGTGGAGACCATGAGGACAGAGGGAGACAGATCCACTGTGTTTCTCTCTAGAGGACTTCACCGGGAGAAACCAGGAGTTACATTCATTTAAGTTGGAGCTTTCCGCCTGTAGACATGCTACAAAGGGCAGAAAGGTAAGGACAACTTCTGCTTACGGCCTTCAGAGCCCATAGACACATCATTTTGAATATGTCTTAAATCCATGGTTTGTCTTTTCTTCCAAATCTACTCCTCTTTCTTGGTCAATAACAATACAATCATCTAACAATGATTGTAATAACAGTCATTTATTAAGTACATGTGATACCAGATATTTAAAAATGATCATCTTATGTTATCCTTGTAACAACCACATGGAGTTTGTATTATCCATTTTACAGATGTGGAAACTGAGGTTTATATAACTTGGGCAAAGTCTTGAGGTGACGGCAGTCAGTATGAAAACTGTCAGACACCAAAGTTCTTCCTCTTTCCATCATCACACCACCTTCAGCTTCCCTGGCCTTAAAACCACCCATCTCCGATGCTTTCCTTCCTTTCCCCTCCCACACCATGTCAGCTGTCACACTGATTTGCTCACCTCCATCACATCTTCCACATCACCTGCTTCTTGCTCCCATGCGCCTTCACCCTGCTCTGCTTTCCTGGTTGGGTCCACAGAAGGTAAGCTCATGAGGGCAGGGATCATGATCTCTCCTGTTTTCTTCTATGTCCTCAGGGCCTACAACAGTGTCAAATAAACTCTGGAGCCACTCAAATACTTGAATGAAAGAATAAGTCTCTGCATGGAGCTAATTCTCAATGGGTATCTTAAATTTTATGTGTCTTATGGGCAGAGGCATGGATGCCTTTATATCCCAGAGTATAGTTTAGAGATTTACATAGCAAGCTGCCTGGGAATATAGAGGTAACGTTTCCTTTTTTCAGAAGGGCAGCTTCGTTTGCTGTCCAGCATAATAAAGATACCATCTGGGGCAAATGATGGGCAGGTGTGCTTGCAGCCATTATAAAACATTAAGATTTTATAAGCTTGAGGTTCCTCTGTGTGTGTTGTATTACTCATGTCTATTCCCATGTCCTCTCATGGGACTTGGATTAAGGGAAAACAACTTGAACGTAAAGTGCCTGCTACCTGTGTGCCATGAGTAATAAAAATCCCTTGTCTTTGTCTCCAAAGTCTCATGCTTTCTGCCAGCAGTCCTAAAGTAGAGACAGGCTAACTTAGACCGCCAAGGATGGAATCTCAGATCCCTCTCTTCCCTATACCTCTGAGGTTCACTGCTTTTGCCTAGGGTTCTTGCCGATGGCACCTAGTGCCTTTTTCACTGGGACATCTGAGACAACTTCACCTCCCACCCCCCAAACACCTGCCTCTGATGCCAGGGTCCCTTTAGTGTCCCTAGAGCAGAGACAATTCATTCCCGCCTCCCCAAATAGCCCTCTAAGTCTCTGGCAGGATGCCTCCCCTGTCCCTTTTTAACTTCGTTTCACACCACACCGACTGCTGCTGCAGGTTAGATGGTCAGACAGTCATCCGCAAGCACCCCTCCCCCATTCTTGCACCCACGCCCTTGGCATGCTCTTCCCTCCATGAGGGCTGTCCTTCCCCACCTTCATCTGCCCACGCTTTGAGGCCAGCACCCTCTGGCACTTGCCAAGAGGCCAGTCCGAATGTTGCCCCGCATGGTGCCCCACTGTACTAATCTGGTGAAGCTCTTCAGTTCTGGCTAGTATTAGTTTACTATTGCAAACCCCACCTGCCTCTCCAACGGCTTCCCCCTCGTCTGGGATCATTTCAGCCTCTGGAACCCCTGGCATGTAGTAAGAGCTCAGTAGACGAGGGATGTACCGAAGAGGTACAGCATACAGGGTCTACAGCCCAGCAGAGAGGTAGGATGGAAAGTCAGTGGAACAGAAAAAAGCATCCGCGGGGAAGGGAAGAGGGGCAACACAGGTAAAATACAGGTAAAAATGTGGAGAGTGGAGGAAGAGCCACTCTGGATGGGAAGGCGTTCAACAAGAAAGGGGAGAGTGGAAATCCAAAAAGAAAGTGAGGTCCAGGCTCTGGTGGGCTTTGGCTACTGGAGGTCCATTTTCCTCCGAAGGCAGAAGTGCTGGTGACAGCACCAGGGTCTGGGTCCCTTGACCAGAAGCCTCAAGTAGTGGCACCCTGGCAACCGCTTCTCGCGTTCCCTGCCCACCCCCTCCGCCTGCGTCGGCCATCAGAGCCTCGCTCGCGGCCCGAGAGCCTCGCACTGACGCGGCCCGCGCTTGAGTCAAGCCTGCGTCACGCCGCCCCGCCGCCAGGGTGGCCTTTCCGAAAGCGAGGGAACAGCGCGCCGCGCTCCGCCCAGCTCCGTTCCGCTCCGCAGAGCCGGCGCGGCCAGGGCGCGGGGAGGGCGGCACTCGGCCAGGCCTCCGCCTGCCCACACGCTCCCTCCGCTGCGGGACCCAGGTCCCCGGCCCGCTCCCCCGAGCCCGAGCGCGCGCTGGCGGGAGCCGGCTCGTAACTGGCGGCGAGGCAAGAAGCCGGGAGCGAGCGAGTCCGCGCGCCGCGCGCAGCTCGGCCCCCATCCCCTGCTGGCCGGGGCCAGACCCCGGCTGCCTGCGGGAGGCACTGTGCGCCGCGACCCTTCGGGGAACTCAGCTACTCGGCCGGAGTTAGGGGCCGAGTCCACGCGACGGCCCACGAGGGACAGGTGAGTCGGCGGCAGCGCCTCACCACAACTTCCCCTGTTCCGGCTCCGCCCCGGCCGGGAGGCCTAAGGTGCGAGGCGGCGCTCCGCTCCTTGTCCGAGGGATCCTGCACGGGTGCCCGCGCCTCCCGCCTCTCGGCCGCTGTTGCCAGGCGACGGGGACCCGGGCTGTGCCAGTCCGGAGGAGCTAGGCTGTCCAGGGGTGCACAGCCGGGTTGGACACTAGGCTTCAGCTTCTGGGCTGAGGAGGGCCCAGAACGCCGGAGGTAACTGGGCAAAGCCGTAGGGGCCAGCGCCGAGGAGGACCGAGCAGGAGGCCCGCCCGGTCCTCGCCTGGAGCTGCGCGCCCAGGGCGCAATTCTTCGAGGACGCTCCTGAGCGAACCCCAGCCCCAGCTGCTCTGCCTCAGACCCGTGACCTTGACAGTAACATTGGGAAGAGAAGCAGAACGCTCACGTCTGAGATGAATATTGAATTCCCAGTCCGGGGCCGTTCTCCTCCTTGCGAATTCGTAGCTAGAGAGGAGCCCTTCCTCCCTGGAGGGAAGCGGGGCTGGGAACGGAAAGGCAGAGATAGGGGACGTGCGTGGGGTATGGATCTAGAGGGGACACCGCCTTCCTGGGGCAGAGGCCTCTATCACGTTTATACCTGTGCTGGTGCACTGAAGTGATGCTCCCAGGACGCCAGAGACCGGCTCCCCCAGGGGCGCGGCCGCCTTGGAAGGAAGCCTGATGGTTCCTTTTAAAGCCCAAGCATCCCTGTCAGAGCTCCAAGTTCAGACGTCCTGAGATCACCCACCTTGCCGGACCCAGTCACTGTGTGGTGGGCTTTTTCTTAAAATATGTGGTCGTGTTCCTCTTCGGGCGTTTGACTATGAACGAGAGGCAAGGTAGGATTGTATTGGGGATGTGGGGGAGTAGGATAGAGTAGAAAGATTTTCTTGAAGACACTGACCTTATTAACAGGAACTTCCAGGAACTGCAAAAATCCTGTAATGGCTCCAAAAACATTCCACCAAAACTTTAGTGTCTTATTGTTAGGCTTCTCTGGGCATGCTGATTAAGGTGTCTGAAGAACAAGGTCAGACTGGAAGTTAACGGCAAGGACTGTCTCTGCCTCACACTGGGGTTACATTACCCCATGACCACGTGAGATGGGTCCATCCCCTGGTCAGGAAGGGCTTTGAGGTCGCACTGGCTGTCCTTGGCCATGGCCTTTCCGTGG
The DNA here is from genome assembly GCA_004027595.1 of Dinomys branickii. Classification (NCBI taxonomy): domain Eukaryota; kingdom Metazoa; phylum Chordata; class Mammalia; order Rodentia; family Dinomyidae; genus Dinomys; species Dinomys branickii. The sequence goes on from PVLD010001115.1 coordinate 114,640, forward strand.
GGCCATCAGAGGTTTTAGTTCTTTTGCTGGCTTTTTCTCTAATGGAGCAGCTGTGACTAAGTAGGTGGTTGAGTTTCAGCAAATCCCTGCAGCTCAGCCTGGAGGGTGACTCAGTGCAGGAGGCGAATCGTGCCCACCAGCTCTGATTGGAGTTTGTTTGGCCTGAGTCACATGCAGAGTCATGTGTCAGCTATTATGAGTTCAAGAGAGTTCTTTAGCAGGACTCAGTGAGCAGGGATGGCTTGAGTCACAAGTGTTTTGGGACCACTGGCCAGAAGTGGGCAAGTCCGCGGAGTAGAGCACAGGCTCCCTGGCTGCTTCTGAGCTAGACCTCCACAGCTCTGACCCCATGGGGAACGTGAGCAGGGGTAGAGGGTGGGGGTAGTGTTGAAGGGGAATCTGGGGGAAGCCCTGTGATTGCGGTCGCAGCTGAGCCTACTGCTCTGCCATGTGCCAGCAGGGCAACTTTGGGCAAGTTACTTTACCTCTGGAGCCTCTGTTTCTTTGTTTAAAAGAAGGATGCCTGTGGTACCTTTTTTACAGCTTTATTTTCAGCTTAGTGCTGGACACGTGCTTCGATGTTAGTTCCCCATCCCTTCCTTTGTAGGTCTTAAGCAGAGGCAATCTCTTCTCTCCGAACCCCTGCTCCCGAGCGTGAGAGGGACCATGGAGGCGATGAAAATGGAAGGCCTCCCGTGTGATTAAGAAGGACCCATGCGTAGCTCTACCTCCTTCCTATCCTCAGGTCTCCCTCATGAGACCCTGGATGGGGAGCCCTGAGCAGGAACAAGGCTAGTGTTGGGATGTGCTGGGTCAGCTGGGTGCCTGAGGCTATCCCCAGTAACTCCAGGGTGACGCTCCAGTACCGACCTTTACTTGTTCCTGACCGTGGCGTGGTCCCAAGCTTCAGCACCTGCTGAGTAGACTTCAAGGGCCCCTTCTGTTTCAGCAGCTCTTGCCATCACCCACTTTCCCGGCCCTCCTGTCCACAGTGTACTGGAAAGCTGCAAGAGAAATGTTCAGGGGAGGTGAGGGTTGGCCTTTCCCAGAGAGGAAAGGAAAGAACGGGTTTCTTACTTACTGAAGGATCCTTCTTACTGAAGGATCCTGGCCCCTTGCTCCTTCCCTCTATAATCAGTATAGACGTAGAGCTGGACTAAAATGTGTGCATCTCAAAAGTGAAGGAAATAAGAGGATCATCGATGCAGCAAGAAAGAGGCTGGCCATTGCTGACCCACAGGGTTATAATCTCCTACTGGAAAATGTACATGTGATTTGCAGTAACCATTTATCCTCGTATCAGTGCCCTACCCAATTGGATCTGCAAGCATATCCCAAGGATGGTAGAGACAGAAATGAGAGGATTCTAGAACAGCAGCTTTCTTCTGCTTGTGCACCCTACTTCCTCTCATACTTCTTTCCTGCAGCATGACAATTCAGCATTAATCCCTTTACAACTGCTAAGATAAGCAGAAGAGTTTAAAGGAAGGTTAATTTTAGCCTTTACCCTAGACAAGGTATGAGTTATCATTCACTCCATGAGGGGCTGCAAGAAATCTTTACAGCCAAACATCTGGAACATCAGGATGGTGACAAGCTTCACATCTTAGTTCCTATGTCAGCTTCTCCTAACCAATGTCCTAGGCTGCCAGAGGTCAAAAGCACAGCGTTGGATTACTAGAGCACCCTCTAAGATCTGAATAGGACAGTACTCTGTAGAGAAATGCCCCCTTTACCTGCTTTTAGGAGGAGTGAGAGCAGTTCTAGATTCTAGCTGCTCACATTATACTTGGCATGCAGTGATAATGTCATTTTTTTGAGATTTCTGTGCTGTGTTAAGTGCTTTATTTACAGACCACTTTATTTAAACTTCATTACAATCCCAGGAGATAGAGATTACTCTCTGCAGTTTATAGATGTGAAATTTGAGGTTCAAGGAAGTTAAATAATTTGTTCAAGGTCACACAGGTAGTGAAAGGCAGCCTGAAAATTGGTACTCAGTTCTGCCAGATTCCAAATGTCATGCCCTTAACCACTGTGTGATATGTTGCATGATAATTTCTTAATAAATGCTTCCTGATGACTTAGGCACCTACCTAACTGAGGTCTTTTAAACCTGTGAGTTTCATTCTTTAAGTTAGTGTCCTGAGAAAGAAGAAAATGGGCCTCAGCCTATGGAAAATTGATGGAAACTGAACAGATGCAAACTTCCAAGTGCTGGGGGAACATGGCATTTGGCCATATTTAGGTGGGCTGGAATTCTGGAAGAGATCTCCACTCCATACTGGGGCTTTATTAACATGTCTCTGTTTTTCTGTTCTTGACTCCTGGTATCACAGACTTCATTCCCTTGAAGTTTGTCCAAGTTAAGGGTTGGTGCTTATAGCAGGGAGAAAATAGTCGTAAAAGAAAGGATGCTGCCCTGAGAATTTCTGCATCTGCAGAATTGAAGATGACCAGTGGCTGATAAGGTCTGGGATATCTAAGTTTCTTGCCGGACAGTGTGTGCGAGGGATGGGATGAGGCTCCAGAACCCAGCACAAAACTGCGAATACTCCAAAACGATTTACAGTAGCTTCTGGCAGGGGCCGCTCAGAGGGAAATACGTTGCTGGTCTTGTCCCATGGAGATCCCATTCTCCTCATCCCTGGAACTCTGCTGCTTGTGGCCTTGGCTGTTTTGGGAAACCTGGCATCTGATTCCTTCTGCCTACCTGTCTCCTCTTGCACTCAGAAATTGCCTACCCTGGAGGAACAGGCCCCTGCTACCCCCCAGCCTGCCTACCATCTCCATACCACCTGAAATCTCAGCAGAGAAATTCTTGTAAATAAGGGTAGATAACTGGAATGTAGCCATTAATGTTCCCCAAACCCTTACAGACACAGAGGACTTCCCATAAACTCTTGCTTCAGATGCAGTCCTTTGGTAATTTTCTCTATCCTTGCCCCATGGTTAATTTTTTATTAAAATAGTTACCTATAGCCAAATCCAGTTATTTAAAAATATATAGTTAAATGTTTATTGTGTACAGAAAATTCACATGGGAGAACATAAACTCAGATGAAATATAAATTACTGTATTAAATCATGTTCAGGACCAGGGAATAATTCTGAGTCAGGTGAGTCTAAGGCCACCTAGGTCCTTGATGTGGGAGTTGAAGGTTAATGCCCTGTTTGTTCTATTTGGTCTAGGGCAGTGGGAGTAAGGCATGGTCAGGGCCAGAGGAACAAATGTCTCAGCCCCCAGCCCCTAGGATCATCTCTTCAGCAGCACTGGTTCTGTTAATCTGCCATGCTGTTTTCCAGAGCCTGCCTAGCAGTTTTCTGAAGATAACAAGTTGCCTCTTGCTCTACTCCATCATTTCTAATTACTGGTTTAATTAGAATTTCTGCTGGATTCTGTTTACCACTAATTTACCACCTATCCTTTCATTTGCAAATAGAACTCATTGGTCCACACCTCTAAATCCTCCTGGTTGCATTTTCCTCTTTATTTATGAGACTTCTGTACTCCTGTGGTTTTAAATCCCATGTACAGGGCAAGAATGCTGTTTGCTAAGGCTACCTTGCAAGATGTGTGAACATAACCTAGTGAGGTGAGTCCAGCAGGTGCTTCCAGGTGAGTATTCACTGCTGAGGTGGACCTCTTCCCAGGATGTAAGGGAAGAAGAGTAGTGCTGGTCAACCTGACCAGCTCCCAGAATGGCCAGTGGGCGCTGTCCACGGTCCTGCCTCAGTACTGAGGCCATCTGCCTGCTACTAATCTGGTGGAGTCCTTTAGATTCCTTGGAATCTCCCCAGGTTACATTATGTCATTAGTTTTGGGAAAACACCTAGCTGAGTGAGGAAGCGTCTGACCTCAGGAAATAATGGATGGTAGTAGATGGGCTCATTGCAGTGCTGACTTTCTAAATAAGATTCAGGTGTGTATTTTGCAAGGCAGTGTGGTATATTGTAGAACCTCCTAACCAGTATCACATTTGATACTGGGTGGCATTTAACTCAGAAATTATGATGCCTGCATCCATTGGAGTACATGGGATGACCTGGAATAATGAAGCCTCCTAGGTGTAGCAGTTTTCCCCAGTGTGCAACACAAATATTTTTTCTCTGTATGTCATAACATGCAAAGATTGGACAACACCAGTATATCAGGAAGAACATGGGCTCAGAGTTGGGTAGATCCCAGTTTAAATCCTCATTCTTGCACTCATGGCTGGGTAATCTTGTACATGATAGATTCTTAATCTGCAACATGAGGATTACATTTTATCTCAAGTTGTTGGGAGGATAAATAACATGTATAAGGATGGTAGGCCTTTGCTGAGACTCGCTCCCAGTAAGAGTGCTTTCCTGCCCAGCCCTCCACCAGAGCTGCCCTGGAGGCTGGCAAGGAGATGAAAACCCTCCTTGTTCTCAGGAAAGAGACATCATGTGGGGACTGTAATTAAGGGTTTCTGATCACTATTCCTTCAAGTGCTCTTCAGCAGTCTGTTGGACAACCCAGGTAATTGGACACCCTTGGTTCCTTGTCTCAGAGACAAGAAAAAACAGCAGCTTAAAGAAAAAGTATATCAGAAGACTTGGGTGCTATGAGGACTCTCTTTCAGCACCTTGAACCCCCCACTCCATGGATGAGAAAATGAGGGTGTGGGGTCTTTACTCATTGCTCCTGGGCTTTTGCTTTCTATCTGATTGTTTTAATTTCTTTTTAAAAAGTTTGGTCCTCTATCTGTCTGGGACCTTGTGTGCCTTTCCCTCTCTCTCCACAGCCTAATCCTCATCCAGCATCCTGACCCAAGTCACCATCATTTCCTCACTTGCTCAACTACAGGCAGCTGGTGATCCCTCTAAAAATAGCTGGGTCATACCCCAGAGCTTCCCATTAGCCTCAAAAGAAAATCCTAACGCCTCTCTATAGCCTTGAGTCCTGGACACTCGTATAGGACCCTAGTGCCTTCCTGCCTCAGACCCCCTAAGTCCCTTGCTCAGGGTGCTGTAAGAGTGTAGCTCTTCTTTCTGTCCCTTGCATCCACCAAATAGGCTGATGCTGCCTAAGGACCTTTGCACTTCCTGTTTGTTCTGTCCTAAAAGCTTTTTCAGGTTATCCACATGGCTCATTCTGTCACTCTACTCAATCACTGTGTCCTTATTAAGTGTGCTTCCTTACCTGCTATGTTATAGCATTTCTGTCCTCATACTGTGATATATATATATATATATATATATATAACTTGATACATTTATATGTACTGTGGATACAGTATTCATCTGTACATACATGACAAATTATGTACATGTCCGATTTTTATTTTTCCATCTACATTAGAATAGAAACTCTATAGGACAGGAACATGGTTTTCTCTGCTGTCTGCTGTACTAGAACAGGGCCTGGCATATAACGTGCAGTAAATATTCATTAAAGGAAGTAATGAGGGACAGATAGAAGGGGAAATAGAGAACAGAATATTTAAAAACCCACATTTCAGCAGTGCCTCTAATTTACTGACACCTGAGTTGCTTTGCCATTTACTAGGTGGGTCTCTGGGAAAATATACAAGCTCTCTCTTGGTTTTAGCTTCTGGCCCAAGAGGGAAGTGGGGACTAGGGATATGGCTCAGTGGCATAAGTGCCTGCCGGGCAAGTTCGAGGTCCTGAGTTCGAGTCACAGTACCAAAACAAAAAAGAGGAAAGTGGAAATTATTTGAAGTATGGAGCATCTGCATCCTCGCCAGCCCAGTGAGTCCTTGGGGCTCTGTTGCCTGTCCCAGGGCACCGTGGTTCAGTGGAGGAATGTGCCTGGATTTATGGTGGAGCCCAATTCCACCTTGTCCTCCCCTGGAGGGCCAGCTGGTGCTGGTTTAAGGGGTGCCCCCTGAGGGCTTGGCCTCGGCTGAGCACAACATTTAGGTTGTCTCTTTTTATATTGATGAGGGAGGAATTATCCTCATCGTCTCAGGTCTGGAAGCTAAAACCAACAGAGCTTGCATACTTTTCCAGAGACCTTCCTGGTAAATGGCAGAGCAGGACACAAATTCAGGTTTTTTTGTTTTGTTTTTAGCTAAAAACCTCATGATCTGTCTACAGTAGTGGCAAGGTTGAGAGTCAGGTCAAGGGCCACTTTGGAATCATTGTCCACAAACAAGTTACCTTAGTTCACCAATTCCAAAAGACATATTTTTGCATATTGTCACATCTTAAAATCAAGATATGATACGCAATTAATGGCCATTTCAAAATGGCAGTTTGGAGGTTGAGGACATGGCCAGTGGTGGAGCTATTGGCTAGCATGTTTTGGGCCCTTTTTTCCATCCTCAGGAGCCCCCACCCACCCAAGGAAGTTGGTCTATGAAAGGTTAACCTGTGTGCTGAAAACCTTCCATTGACCCTTTCTGGTAAGTTCAAGGAAGTGCCAGCAACAAAGAATCTGGAGTTCAATGAAATGTAAGCAGTTAATCCCTCTGAGCCTCTACTCCTTCATTTGTAAATGGGAATGAGAGTGGTAATTACCTGCCACAATTATCCGCGGAATTAAAGGAGGTAACAGCCAGAGTGTTAAGCACATTGACTAGCACAGAGATGCTTCACAAGCAGTGTGGTCTGCATGCTGTTGTTACTGTTGTTGGGCTTGCCACAGCCTACTCAACCAAAAGCTCCCCAGTAGACCCCTCAGCGCTGAATTCTATTACAAGAGGAATGCATGGTAGGCAGGGGAGAGCACCGTGAGGCCTTTGCTCCAATACTGAGCACCCCCACCACATGAAATGGCAAAATGGAACCAAAAGATCTTGTTTGCACTGGCCATGCCCACATTTTCCAGTGCCAATTCCTCCTTCTCTGGACCATCTGCCCTTTTTTCTTCTTATCCTTCTAGAAAAACAAAAAATATTAACCAGAGAAAACATACTCAGCAAATGCAGCAGAAGATGGGGGCGGGTTGCTGCAGAAGGTCCCGTTGGCTCCTTGGCCTGATCTGTTGTTGGGAATGGTCCCACCAGGCCAGTGTCATGCCAAGTGCCACAGTGCGACCACTCAGAGTTTGTTTCTCTGAGATGAGGATGGATCCAGTGTACAAAGTTGGAAAGGTGGAGCACAAATCCTGGTTCCTCTACAAGAGGTGGTCGTAAGAGTAATAACAACTGAATGATGCTCAGGCCTCTCAAGTGTATTTTAGTTCTTAAAATGTCTCTTGGTCAGGCATAGTGGTGGATGTCTGTAATCCCAGCATTCAGGAGGCTGAGGCAGGAGGACTGCTGTGAGTTTGAGGTCAGCTTGGGCTACATAGTAAGTTCCAGCCAGCCTAAACTGCATAGAAAGATCCTGTCTCAAAAACCCAAAACAAAAATATTCACTTGGAATATCTCTGGGGCGTGACATGTTCTTGGGATCAGAATATTGTATGAGAAAATGGAATAAAGTTGGAAGCTGCAAAAGTCACCCAGACTGTAGAAAAAATTAGGGAGTTCCAACTACACTAGTTGCCCATGTACTCATTGGTTTCATTCTTTCATGTCCTATTTACTGAGAATATATAATAGAAAGACAGCAGAGTTTGACCTTGTCAAATAAGGGATGAAGTGGGAGAACAAAACACGAACGTGTCAGATCTGTGAAGCGGAGTCAGGCATTTGCCACTGTGTGTATGTGACTTCTCAGTGGGCTGTTCTTTCTCTTTCTCCATCGACCCATGTTGTAACCAGATGCAGTTGGTAGGTAAGTGATGTTTCATATTTTACAGATGAATAAGGAACAGAAAGCTGGCTTCCAAATCCAGGGCCCTCCCACATCTGCTGAGAGCTGCACTTGATTAGGCTCCCCCAGCTGGGGCAGACAGACCTCTAGTAGGTTTCATTATCTGTCTAGTCAGGTCTAGTCAGGTCTGTTCTCCGTCCACCTCTGCCTCTTTATTTTAGAGATGAAGGTAGCAGTTAGGGTTTCAACATGAGAAGCAGGTTATTCTCCAGGGTGGGAAGGCAGGGACCCCAGAACGTCTATAAATACCATGTTCCACTCTCAGAAACCTGTAGGATATCCTGTGTGTGCCAGGTACTGACTGGGCAGGGAGTGGTGACAGTGGACATGAAGCTGAATATCCCTTGGTTTCTGCCTTCAAAGAGCTTCCTGTTTGGAAAAGAACTAGGCATGTAAACAGCTCGTTACACCAGACAGCCAGATGGTGAAAGCATAAAATGGTCTTAGGAGGACTGCGCTGACAAGGCAGAGAAGAAGCATTAATGCGTCATAGAGGCCAGGCCATAGACTCAAAGGCTTCAGGAGGCAGAGCATGGGGAGGGTTTGTGCAGAAAGAGTGGTGAGTGGGCTGGGAAGGAAGTGGAAGCTGAAGCTAGAGAGATGGAGGGAGCCAAACACCTTGGAAAGAGCCTGGCACGCTGAGAGGCAGTGGGAGTGGGGCAACATGGCATTTCTGGAGGCAGCCCTGACAGCAGCAGGTCGGGTAGCTTGGACAAGTGAATTGGGGGTCTGCTGTAGGCATGAACCAGAAGGTGGGAAGAGGTCAGAGCTGAACATACCAGAAAGACTTTCTGACACTTGCATGGGGTAAAGGAGGGAGAGACAAGAAATGGTACTGGAGTCCTGCCTTTGTGCCTTTGGAAAGTCCAAGGAGGGCCCAGCCACCCAGCTATGGCCAGGCCTTGTTAGGAGAAGTTGGCTCCAGACAACAGGTTTCAACAAAACAGTTAAAAATAATTTGGAGGGCAGTTTGTGTCTCTGACAACAGTCCGACCTGTGTAGGGCTCAGTGGAAGCCCAGAGGCTCTGAGGTAATGAGGAGGACTGTTGGGGTCATAGCCTCTTGTCACGGGGAATCAGGAAGCTCCAGTGTTCTGAGGGAAGGGGACTGACCACACTTCCTACTCGGCACCAGGTACTCCTGAACTGGACCTTGGGCTTGCGTCCCCCTACTTCTTTGAAAGGCCCTTCCAGTCTGCCTCAGCATGCAGACTTCTCTCAGAGGACGTGCTTGATCACAGAGCTCTCTCCACAGCCACAGACCTGAGGGTAGCAGAGTCAGGCACACCTTGGGGTGACATTGACTGCCTGCTTTCCCAAAGGTGGTGGCTTTTCCATACCTCTCCTCTGGGAAGTTTGTCCCTTAAGTGACCTGGTACAACCTCCTAAGCAAGAGACGCCCCAGAAGCAGAGGCAGGTGCTCTAAGGAGATGGCCTCAGCATTGCAGAAGGGCCCCTCCCCTCCTCTTCTGCTACTGCAGGATGGGGGGCTCCAGGCGGGGCCCTGCTTGCAGTGTGAACACAGACACCACTCACCCTTCTAGCTAATTGCCAGATGCTGTGCTTGAAAATTTGTTGTGGAGCCGTCAGAGCTCTCAGAAGAGATATTTTTACCTGTCTGTCTGCTAGTCCCACTATTTTTTTTTTCCTTTTGAGAAGATTCACAGTTCACTGCTCAGTCCTGCTTCTCTCACAGGAGCTATTCTGAGCGGTAAGCAGCATGGGTTGCTAAGTGACAAGCTGGCATGGAGGGCTCACTCGGCACTTGTACCCCTCTGTGTTGTGCCTTAAGTAATTGAGGCGTTCCTTTCAGAGGGTGCATGGAGCTTCATCATCTGATGCTTCATTTGTGAAAGCAACATTATAACCCACCCCATCTACTACCGCAGATAATTAGAGTGTGGCTGGGTTGGTTGTCAACACATCCCCACGACACCCCAGAGAACTCCCAGGAGGCACAGAAGTAGCAGGACTAGTGCCTGGGGCAGGTCATGTCTTGCTCCCAGCCCTGTGCAGGAGGGACATTCATTGGACATATGCTGGCACTGAAAGGGACCCATCCCACTTTACTCATAGGGATAAGGAGATCCAGGGCAGTTTGTACAGTTAGCTGATGCCTGGACCATGGCTGGCTCAATGGGACGCAAGGCAGGGCAGAGAGGAATTGCCCCTTTGGGTCCTTCCCTGGTCCTACCACTTGTTCCAGGCTGTGCTGTGGGGTGGTTGGCTGGGGACACTTCAGATTCCCATGCCCCAGTCTGACAGCTGGCCTTTCACCAGCATGTGAACTCCAGGCTACAAGGAACTGGTGATGCCAGTCAGGGAGAGAGAAGGTTGTTCCAAGTTGCTGCTGTCACCTCCCCTTTCAAGGAGACTTTCACCATAGGGAATTTCAAGAGCACAAGAGCAGGCTGGCTGTGCCACCCTGGGTCTCGGGGCCCCCATATATAACCTGGAGTGACAGAAGCTGCCAGCTCAGCCAGCTCCCTTCCCTGTGCTGAGTGTGAATTCAAAAACATCCTGAAGAAGAGACAGCATTCATGTACATCTCATGGGGCCAGTGGCCCTGGGCCCTGCATAATGCTATGAGCGGGCAATGTGGGCACCCTCCTGTGACAGATGGGGACACTGAGGGCAGAGCTGGTACACAGTGAAGCTGGTGTTTGGACCCAGGCCAAATAATTTCGGAATCACCACCACATATGGTACCAGTAGAGTATGTAAAAATTACTTTAAGTGATTAGAAATACAGTAATAACCCCAGTTCACAAAGACTTCTGTTTGCAAACAATTCAGTTCTCAAAAGCATTCAACAAAAATTTGCTTCTGTTCACAAACTCCACACTGGATGACAAACACAACTTCAGCCATCCTCCTCACACGAACACAAACGTGGCCATCTTCCTCACACAAACACAACTTCAGCCATCCTCACACAAACACAAACGTGGCCATCTTCCCCAAAATTGTAGAATAAGTTAAGTTTGTGAACTGAGGTACCACTGTCTTATGCATGAATTACATTAATAACAACAATAGTAATGCTAAACTTTTTAAGTGAGGCTTATTTTTTGATGGAATTTCCTTTTTAAAAATTAATTTTATTGATACATTTTAGATATATGTATTGATAACATTCATCATATGGACTTTGTACCTGTACAGGATATATCTTGATTCTTCTTTTTTTCCCAACCCCCTCCCTCCCTTCAACCACTCTTCACTCTTCTCCCCCTTATTACAAAAGTTTTGTTTCCATTTTTTCCTTTTTCCTTCCTCTCCTCACCAGTTCCCCTTCCCATTTGAATATTTTCTTCCTATTTCACAATATCTATTACACATTTTGGTCCTTACTTTCTGTTTCTCACACTGGAGAAACCAGTCAATATTTGAACGTATGTGTCTGATTTAGTTCACTTACGAGTATATGGTTTCAAGACACATCCATTTACCTAGAAATGTCTCAAGTTTATCCTGCTTTATGGCAGAGTAGTACTCCACTGTATGAAAGGACCACATCTTCTCTATCCATTCACTGATTGATGGGCACTTGGGCTGTTTCCCCTGGTTTTTAATTAATAGTATTATCTAGCTTTTGGACCCACTGGAGTTGCATGAGCTTTACTCAGCTCCTTTGGCCACCAAGGATTGTAAGTGACAGGATTTCATGGGGTGCTGGCCAGTAGTCTCTGGAGGACGCCAGTTCTCACCAATGAAAGTAGGCATCTCTAAACTATAGCACAATGCTTCCCTCTGCTGCCTACCTCCACTCCCACTTTGAACCCGCTTTGGGCCTAATGAGAAGAGTAGATGTATGTAACCAAATGTAGATGTGAGGACTTGCCTGTTTTAAATGTATAAAAGGAAATAAGGCCTCTTGGCTGCAGTAGTTGCTCTCTGGGTCCTTCTTGTGTGCTGTGGTCTGTGCTGGACACCTCTTTGTGGCAACTCACTGGCTCCTCGTAACAACTTTCCCTGGGTGAGGGGACTACTAACTACTTAACTCATGAGGGGACTGATGCTCATGTCATTAATTGCTCTGTCCAGGGGCACACAGTTGGCATGTGGCCAAGTGCTTCCCCTCCACTGCGCTCTGGCCTTCTCCCCTGTCTCTTTGCACTCTGGCCTCCTTGCTGTTCCTGGTTCCTTTCTGGACCATGTGTCTGCTCTTCCCTCTGCCCGCACTCTCATCTTGTTCAGGTCTGCACTCCAAAGTCACCAAGACACCGCTCCTGATTCCCCCAGTGCCCTGCCCCGGCATGAAGGAGCAGCCTCAGCTTGCTCTGCCCTTCCTGTGTTTTTTCTTTTAGTAGCACATTCAACATTTACGTTTTTGAGCATCTGGCCAGCCCACAAGAAATATGCACTCTACAAGAGGAGACGCTTGGCTCGTTTTGTTCACTGCTACATTCTTCACCCCCAGAGCAGGTCCTGGTATACAGGAGGCATGCAGGAAATGCACGTCAGTGGGTGAGTGTGCTATAGAGTGAGTGAGTGAGGAAATTAAATGGGGACCCTCAAACTCAGCCCTATCTGACTTTGAAGCCCATCCCCTACACCCCAACACCCAACTGCCTTCTTCCTGTGTCCCTCATCTCTCCTGAGCCTGATGCAGTGGGAGTTACTCCCTAGATGAGTCTCTGGTCAGGGTGTCAGAAGGACCTGAGTCATTTTGAACAGTTCACTTTCTGTCCCTGAGCCTCAGTTTCCACATGTATAAAATGAGACTGTTGAGTCAGGCAATTCTTAGAAGGTTTAATTTCTCAGAATCTTGCTTCTCTGCTGCCTGAGCAGTCACTGGGCATAGAGCTTCCTAGATATGATCACAGCCCAGTGCCTCAGCTTGCGGGATTGGGTCAGCACTCTGCATCTTATGAATCCACTGGCATGGAGGTCCCTAAGCCCCACCCTGCAGTGGAGGATGCTAGTGTGCATCAGTGATGTGGCGAGGAGAAGGCAGAAGCTCATGCAGCTATGAGCGTGGCCCTGTGGTTGCCAGGACGCTGCTATCAGTGTTGTTCTCTAGCTTTTACAGAATGTGCTAATTTTGTCCTTGAGTCCTCCTAATCTACAATAGTGCTCTTTTCCCCCAGCCCTTTCCCACGTGGGTGACTAGCACTGCCACTTACTGAGCTATTTATGGAGAGACACGTGCTCCAATTGGTCAGCATCAGGATAAATTCTGGTGCTGAAAGTGGGGCTCAGCAGTGGAGAGCATCCCTAGCAAAATACATGCACGCGTGCACGTGCACGTGCACACACACACACACACACACACACACACACACACAGAGAAATGCACATAGCTTCTGCAGACTGGCAGGAATTTCCCTTGTTCTCTCCAGTCATGGTTTTGTGATCAGAAAATTAGTTCTAATGTACTGCAGATTGTTCTGATAAAATCTTGTTTTAGGCAGAATAGCTGGAGAGAGGCTCTGCACCATGGAACCTCAGCAACTTTGGTCTGTAAAGGCACCCCAACACTTCTTCCTGGTTCTAGCCTTTAATAAAAGCTCTCACTGTGAGCTGTAGGAGGATGGAGTGTCCAGACAAGCAGTTGTTGCACATGGCTTAGGTTTACTCCCTTTGGGTGCCTGGGTCAGTGCCTTGCTGTGTGTGTGTGGGGAGGGACACTCATCCTGATAACCCAGGCATAATTCTTGGGGTGGCCTTCACTTGTATAGCATGAGGAACATGGCAAGACTAGAGGGAAGCTGAGAGGCCTGTAGACAGTCAAGCACCACCTTGGGGCACCCTCCAGGAGGGTGGGATTCAAGTGACATATTGTAAAGTGGCTTCTTAACACATACCCGGCCTTCCCAACAGCTCCTTGTAGGAAATTCTAAGGTCTTTAGGCAAGTAGACTGTCCAAGTTCCTCCCAAGCATGAGAGCTAACTTTTCTGGAGTGAGAGGGGACAGCTGGAAAAGACTGACTGCTGCCCTTGGATAAGAACAAGGACGTGTCACTTGCTAATGTGGCCCATGGCCTAGGCATGGGCGGGAGTTCCACAGACCAGCACAGACAGTTTCCCCACTTGCTAGGCCTCATGGCTTCATCACATGTGCAATAGGACTTGGGTGGCCAGGTCCGCTAGAAGGCCATGTCTTTGCTGGAGTCAGCAAGGAGGCCTGTCTGGGTCAAGGCCAGCAGAAGGGACAGTCTTGTGCCCTTCTGCTGCACACCGACCTCCCCTGTGCTGTTTAGGTGGCCCAGACATATGAAGAGGAGAATGCACAGCAAATCCAGCTTCCAGAGACAGCTCGTTACCTTAATAAAGTAATTACAGAGCTGGGTAATTTACATCCCTAGAAAGATGCAGGGCAACTGCAGGCTGGTGTGTGTGTGTTTAATTTTAAATCCTCCAACCTCCCCTTAATGAGGAGGTGCTTTGAAATATAACAGCACAGACAGCTTCTTCAAAGAATTCATTTTCTTGGTGCTTTCTTTCTTTAAGGGAAAGCATGAAAGACAAATGAGGACTGGCAGGAGCAGGGAAGGGCTTCGCCTCCCCTGCCCCTGTGTGCAGACGTTATCTGCTGTAAAACTGTCACTGAAGGATGGAGAACCAGCCCTTGGCTGCAGTGGCCCTCAGATAATGTCAGTGCTGAGCAATGACCCAGGATTTTTGGCACTGAGCAAACACTTCTAGGCTCTGGTGCCAGAAGCCTTAGCTGAGCCTGCTCAGCAGCTCCTGCCAGGGAAATGAAGGGGCTTCAATAGCTAGTGTCCAAGGACCCCGTAGTGAGGGCTCCAGAGCTTTTTTCTTTGTGGGGTATAGGGCAGGGGGAGAGTTGGGCTGTGGGGCTGGGGGTGCAAATACTAAGGACCTACTGAACCACCTAGAAATCCTATAAAAATGCCAACAATGATTCAGCAGGCCAAAGTTAGGCCTGAGGTTATGAATTTCTCTCAAGTTCCTGGTGATGTTACTGGCCCTTGGAGAGTGTTTTGAATAGAAAGACCCTTGAGAAGGATCCCACCAGGTAGTTTTGGCTGAATAGAACACAAGGCAGGGGAAGGGAGTGTTGGCCACAACCATGGCCACCCTGGAAGAGGATCTCCAAAGAGTTTTTAACATTCTAATTTCCTCTGTATGGAAGAGAGCAGTGTCATGGTTGGTTTGGTATATTATGGTTTGCCCCACTAGGTTTACCTTTCTGATGATTCTCAGGTAAGAACTCTGGGAAAACAAAGTGTGTAGCCTCTGGGCTCCTCAGTGGGCACTTTAATGGGGAAGGAGGATGAGGGTTGAACATTTGAGGCCCCTGATAACCTCAGAGTGTACACAAGGGATTTGATTTGTGTCTACTCCTGGCTCCCCAGTTCCCGGGGTGCTCAGCTAATGCTCTCCTTCCCACCTGGCTTTACAGGTCACTGGATGAGAAAAACCTGACAGCACCTTAGTCCCACCTTCTCTGTGTGCTGGGGAGCAGGGCTGCACGGCCCCGGTGGCACCCATGCCAAAGAACAGCAAGGTGACTCAGCGTGAGCACAGCAACGAGCATGTCACTGAGTCAGTGGCTGATCTGCTGGCCCTTGAGGAGCCTGTGGACTATAAGCAAAGTGTACTGAATGTAGCTGGTGATTCAGGTGGCAAGCAGAAGGCAGCAGAGGAGGAGCTGGACGCAGAGGACCGGCCAGCCTGGAATAGCAAACTGCAGTACATCCTGGCCCAGATCGGCTTCTCTGTGGGCCTTGGGAACATCTGGAGGTTCCCCTACCTGTGCCAGAAAAATGGAGGGGGTAAGAGGTAGCCCTGATTGCAACTGGGTGTCCTGAAAATGGACTGGGCTTGGGGGTGAAAAGGATCACTCTTTTGCTGAGGTAGCTTGTATAAGTGGGACCTTAAGATTCTAGAGTAAGACCAACAGAATAGCCATAGTGCTGGCTGATGCCTCTCTACAGGCTGTGGGCCATGACCATGAGACAGTGGGCTGTGCACCCAGAGTGCCTGGGTGCAGATCACAGCCTGGCTAGTCAGCTTTGGGACCTAGTCCATGGGCTTAACCTCTCTCTCTCTCCCTATAATATGGTATGATAATGGTTGTTCCTTATAGGATAACCAGGATTCATCGAGCTGTACACAGAACCCAACTCAGAGTAAAGAGCAGCTGTTACCAATTGCATACTGGGTATTGGCACTATTCTAAACATGTAAGGGAAATTAGACCCAAAGACCTCAAATGTTGTTATTTCAACATCTTGGAACAACTGAAGCAACAATTTCACATGGCTCAGTGACTGAATCCCCCTAACAATCTTATGTAGAGAAGGAGCTATCACCATCCTCACTCTATTTATTTATTGGTTTGTTTGTTTGTGTGTACTGGGAATCAAACTCAGGACCTTGTGCTTGCCAGGCAGGTGCTTATGCAACTGAGCTATATCCCCAGCACCATCCTCACTTTAGAGACTGCAAAAGTGAGGCACAGATTAGTTAGGTGACTCATTCAGGGTCATTTCAGCAACTGACAAAATCAGGGCTCAACTTGGACATCCTGGCTGGACCCTCAGCATCTCATAGCACACCCACTGCCTCCCCCTTGGAGGCCTCATGCTGTGCCTAGGTACAGGTTCCTCTTAAGGATCTCGCTGTGTCAGGTGCCAAACCACCACCACCACCGCCACCACTTTGGCCCCAGGACAAGGAGGAGCCCTCCAGCATTGCCTTTCTAACACCTAACACCTTTAGAAGCCTAGAATTTTCCAAAGGCAGCCTGCTTTCAAACATGGGACAAGTTACTGAAGAAAAACAAACACTCACTAGCATGGAAACAATGACAGTTCCAATCCCAGACTTCTGCTCCTGAGAAAGCCAACTAGCAGGAAACTTCCTGGCTCCTGAGTGCCCTGCCCTCAGACCACCATACTCCAGCCTCAAAACTTTGCCATGATTTTAATCCAATTCTTCCCCCTGCTCCAGAAATTCTCTCCATGATGCAACCCAATTCAGGGCCCTTGCCCTCCTTTCCTGGGCGCATTCTCTGCCTCGTTCAAAAGGCAAGGCCTGGCTGAGGCTTCTTTTCCTTCCCAGTTTTTGTTGAAGGATAGGGTGGGATACTGCCTACCTGAGCTCTCGGGGACAAGTTATACCATCTTTCTATCCTTACACAGTATATTTGCCACATGGTTGTCTTGCATGAAAGGTCTTTTTAAAATTTTTCTGTAAGTAACTGCCAACCAGAGCTTTTCGTTCTGTACAGCATGGTCACTGTGTTAATATAAGACCAGCCCAAAGCAAGATATAAACATGGTGGACACTTTCCTTATGCCTTGTGGGCTGTTAAGAAGAGCCTGAGGTACCAAAAATGGTTTGGAGGACACATGGCATTTGGAGACTTAGCTAGGAACTTTTAACTTTGCTTTTTTCTAGCTGACGTGATCAGCATTCTCTGGGCACTTGGTGCCGAATCACAGATTCTCTTACCACTGTCACCACCACACCTCCTCCACACTCACACGCACATGCGCACAGCCACGTTCTTGCTCACTGTATTCACAGCATCACCAGGCAATCACCATGGCCCCGGACAGCCAGCAGCAGTCCCAGAAGAAAACCATGCTCGGCTCTCAGACGCTGCATTCACCATCCCACATCCCTGCCTTCATTCTGACTCCTGCAGTCCCTTTTTATCTGGACCATTAACATCCCGTATCTTACAGGCTAAGTCACTTCAAATGTTTAGAAGGGGGCAGAGTATCACAGGAAGGAGACAGCTGTTTGGCCTGAGAGTTGGCACCGTGGTTTAGAGCCGTGCATGATTCAGTCATGCTCTGCTTAATTCTGGATGAGAACTCCAAGCCCTGCTTATCTCTCTCGGTTCCTGGCAGTTTCTTTTTATGCATCCTCTTTGTTTATTTTATTAGAAAGAGGCAAATATTCTTTAAGTGTTTACTATGGGTAACTAATTTCCCCCTTATAAGAGCCCTAAGTGATAGAATTAGGCTTGAAGCATATGAAATGGCATTTCTGTAAGTCAAAAATGGTCAAATATTAATTCCATCCAATTCTGCCCTAATATTTTTATCCTCTTCTTTACACAAGTGATAAAATAACAGCACAGAGAAAGCAAATAATTTACTCTAAGCCACACAACTACTTACCTAGCAGAGCCAAGATTCAACCCTGAGAGGTCAAGCTTCCGGATCTGGATCTTGGCCCCTTCTTAACCCACATCTCAACAGACTGGGGCTAAGGGTCTTTAAAACCCCATAAATAAAGTCAGAGTTTTCCTGAAGCAAGGCAGAGTGTGACTCTAGACATAGACTGTTAGAGATCCAGAGAACCGCAGAGTCCAAACTCCGCTTCCCTGTGGCCACATTCTGCTGAATTTCCTGATTCCCTGTGTGGCATTCCCAGCTGTTCAGATCTGAGTCTCTAGTGCCTACTGGAACATCAAAAGAGATCCAGTTGTGTCCTCAAGTTATATTTTGTAAAGTGGAAGAGGGTGGTCATGCATCTCCAAGTGATTTTAGCAAGGGTTGATGTACAAAAGTACCTGTGATTAACTACAAAATCTGTACACACAGACTACACACAGCCCCTTGGGCACTCTGGTCAACTGGACCTCATTGTGGACAGGAGACCTGCAGCCAAAGTCAGCATCCTGAAGGCTAGCTGAAGTGGACAGAGCCTGAGTGGTGGGAGGCCAGGGTCCAGTCTTTGCCATAGGATTGCTCTTGTACAGCTTCTACCTGGAGTCTCTACCCAGTTCTTTGATGGGGTGGGGAGATAGAAGCATCCATAGAAGATGCCAACTGTGTTAGTTCTTTTTTTCTCAAAATACCTCATGCCCAAAATTAAGGAAGGAAAAGTTTATTTAGCTGACACTTTGTGGAGGTTTCAGTCCATAATTGGTTGGCTCCAAGGCAGGGTGGCACATGGCACAGGGGCAACAGTTCAAGGCAGTAAAAGACAGCAAAAGCAACAAGAACAAAAAATGGGGAGGGCAAGCCTCTTTCCCTCCCTTATATTGTAAGCAGGCTGCCCCCTGCCCCAGGGTGGGTGTAGCACTCACACCATCTGCATGCCCTCCTCTTGCACAGGATGAGGATGTTTACAAAATGAGGACTCTGGTCCTTTGCTGCTTTGCTTAGTTGACCTTCTAAACTTCTCAAGTTGACACAATGAGCAACATCCTAGAGCAGTAAGGGCATGTCCTCAGCACACTAAGATATAGAACTGCTGAGTTCCTATTTAAACTTCTAGACTTAAACTGACATAATATCAACCATTATACCAACCTACTTTGCCAACACCTTGACATCCATCTGCCTGCCCATCTTGCTCCATCCAAGCACCCTTGGACAAAATACAAACCCAATGGGGCTATTTCCTCTTACCTTCCCACAACAGATCATGTCCACCCAGATGAAAGACTGACTTAAAGAGAGATCCAAGGGTCTACACTTGTGGTCCTTTAGCCCCTCCTCTATGGAGCAC
Organism: Dinomys branickii; assembly: GCA_004027595.1. NCBI lineage: Eukaryota > Metazoa > Chordata > Mammalia > Rodentia > Dinomyidae > Dinomys > Dinomys branickii. The sequence goes on from PVLD010001115.1 coordinate 133,836, forward strand.
CATGATGGGGCTGCCTGTTAATGACACACTGAATGTGTGTGTGTGGTGAGTTAGATACTTGTATAGGACTCAGTGGATCACTTCCCCTGGAAGGTTTTCCTGACAGTTCCAATTGGACTCCAGCCACTCCTTAGACATCCATGTGGTCAGTTGGCCCTGGGTAACAAGGCTGTGACAAGTGGGAACATGCAGGTGCTCATATTGCTCGTGTGTATCCAAGGGTCCTGCCTTCCTGTGTCTGTGCCTTCTGCTCCTCTAGTATTGCCCATTACCCTTGCCTGGCATAGAGATCTGCACTGGTATCTGAATGTTGCCAAGTGCTAGGTTTTATGTCCAGGAGATGCCCGGCCCCCAGTGTTCATTGGCAGAATAGGCAAGTGTAGGGGAGCTGCCATGTTATAGGAGCAGAATAAAGTGGCTGGGGGTGCTTTTGGAGACCCTTGACTTGTGAGGCTTGGTTCGAAAGTGCTGGGCCCTGGTGAGCAGGGCAGGCCTGACACTGTTTGACACTGGCTGAACGTGCTGCTAATAGGACTAGGTTGCTGGCACAGCTCTCGGTGAGATGTGCTCATCCATGTCTGGATGTGGCTTTAATTCTCTTGCTAAATGCCCTGTCGCTTAGAATTGAGATCGTGTCCACTATGAGATTTAGGCAGCAAGATTAATTTATCATCTGGAATCTTATTGAGATCTATTCTATCCTTTATGATCCTTCTGACTGTGCTTTGCTGAACAGCTAATTTTGCTTCTGTTCCTCCCAATTAACTGTGGATTAATGGCAATGCTGGTCAGACCTGCTCTCCTTGGAGAGTTTCCAATCCTGCTTCCCCGGAGCTGCCCAGACTGCTGTGTCAGCATCTGGTTCAGATGTGCATAGGCTAGGCCTGTGATGGTCTGTGAGGCTCTGTGCCGTCTGGGCCACTGCCCTGTGAATGGGAAGAATGTGGACAGATGTCCACAGAGGGCCTTCTGAGGTGACTGTGTCTGTCTGCTTGTACGAGTGGATCTCTGAGAGGCACAGAGGTATTGTCTCTCTCTGAACCTAGTCTGCTGAGCAGGAGGCATTGACACACGTATGATTCCTCCCCTTTAGCATTTTGGGGGAGTCAAAGAGAAGGAGAGTTGAGATGGTCCATTATGGGGTAGGTCACAGGCATGAGCCAGGCCATTCACAGAGGAGCCCCAGGCCTGGGGACATTGTGCAGGTGATCTAAGATGTGGCGGAGACTGCAGGACATAGTGCCAGTGCTTCTCTCTGCTGCTATACTGCATCCATCCTCTGACCCCTCTCCCCTCTCTCCACAGGGGCCTACCTGGTGCCCTACCTGGTACTGCTGATTATCATTGGCATCCCCCTCTTCTTCCTGGAGCTGGCTGTGGGCCAGAGGATCCGCCGCGGCAGCATCGGTGTGTGGCACTACGTGTGCCCCCGCCTGGGAGGCATTGGCTTTTCCAGCTGCATTGTGAGTCCAGGGTTGGGGGCAGACTTTCCTAAGTAGGCAATAGGATCTACTGGGGAGGAGATCACCAGGTCGTCAGGTGAGAGTTCCGGGCCAAGACAAGAATGGCGAGGGAACCTGGGCCAGCTGGTACAGCTGCCGTTCCAGGGCCACAGTCACTATGTTTCCTAAACTGAGGACCACGCTGCCTGAAACAACGTGTGCTGTTTGCAGTTGGTGCAAAGGTAGGAAAGCTGGGCATGTTCACAGAGCAGCCCTGGAACATCGCAGCCAGAGTTCTCTGGGGATGTGTGGACCATCCCAGCCCATCAGCTCCCCATAAGAGTGGTCCAGCAACCTCTGCTACTACTGTCTGAGACAGCCAGGCTCCCCGAAGGAAGCTCTCCATACCCAGATTGGATACAGCAAGTCCCTGCTGATAAAGCATTGCTGTCAAAGAAACCCCTGGGGTCCTGCCTCAGAGTCCACATACTCTCATTTTAAATAGAATTCTCCTAAGCTTAGTCATTGTGTTTACAAGAAATGAAAAGTGATTTCTTTCTAGAGGCAGATTACTAATCCTGCCAAAGAGAGAGTAACATTCTGAGAGAGAAGAGGACGGAGGAAACCAGTAGTCCACAGAGTCTCAAAAAGCACAGCTGCCTGGGAAGACTTTCCATAAGGGCAAAACCTGCTCCTAGCTCAGGACCTTCCCCCATGGTCCTGGGAGCAGCTCCACTCAGAATCTCAAGTCCTTTAAGAAATGACAAGAAAGGGCTTCAGTTGTCTTAGAGGAATTTCCAACTGGAAAAGATTAACATTTTAGGAGTCTATTGCTTAAAAGATAAAACCTTAATAACCAAAGAATCCTTTTGTGGGTCTCCTGAGTTCCTTTATTACTGCATGTCTGTGTTCTAAGTTTTGTTGCCTCGTGCTGCTGGCCTTCGTTGCAGTGGGGGTGCAGCGGCGCTGCCTGCAGTCTCAGTAACCCTGCCCTGCGCCTTGCCTTTAGGTCTGCCTCTTTGTCGGGCTGTATTACAATGTGATCATCGGGTGGAGCATCTTCTACTTCTTTAAGTCCTTCCAGTACCCACTGCCCTGGAGTGAATGTCCTGTCATCAGGAATGGGACCATGGCAGGCAAGTGTGGGGCCCTGAGGTACCCTGGGTAGGGACTCTAGCCGCCCTGTCTCAGGAAGGAGTCTAACAGGCTTAGGGGACAGGTTAGGGAATTCATGGGCTCACTGTGTCACATGGGCACTTTAACAACCCTACCCCCCTTTTCCCTTTCCACAGTGTAATCATCTCTTTTTGACCTGTCCCACAGGGTTTCATAGAGCATTGGGTAAAATAATGAGTATAAGAAAAGTGGGGAATTGTGGCTTTTGTTTGGGTGTTATGAGCGACTGTGTGTTATTCTAATACCACGCTATCTGGGAGCAATCTTAATTTGAGAGATATCAAAGTGCTGGGTGATTATAACCCACTTCACAAATGGGAAAACTGAGGCCCTGAAGCCACTTTCCCATGTTCACACTACCCATCTAACCAGTGATATGGGATGAAAATCCAGGTTTCCAGCTCCTAGCTCAGAAGCTTCCCCCAAGGACCTATAATCCAAATCAACCAGGCCCTTCCTTCCTTCCACAGGTAGACACAGGCGGTGGGTGGCATGGGTGGGAATTTAGTCAGTCTGTGTGTCCTGAAGTCTCCCAGGTTCCATCATGGCCCAGGACAGGCCGGGGTCTGCTAGATTATGGCTGGTGCAGAACGAGCACAATTCCTTCTGGAAGCACTCCCTCCCCACCCCTCACCCCTGCTGTCAACACTGAGGCCCTGGGGACTTTGCTGTGGTTTCAGTGGTGGAGGCAGAGTGTGAGAAGAGCTCAGCCACTACCTACTTCTGGTACCGAGAGGCTTTGGACATCTCCAACTCCATCTCTGAGAGTGGAGGCCTCAACTGGAAGATGACACTGTGCCTCCTTGTGGCCTGGAGCATTGTGGGCATGGCTGTCGTCAAGGGCATCCAGTCCTCCGGCAAGGTGAGTTGGGGGAGGGCAGCAGAAAGATGCAGAAGGCTGGGGCTGGGTTTTCTGTTCACCAGTGTAGGGCCCTTCAGGTGGACTGGGCCTGTGGATGACTCAGGAATGTGCTGGCCCCTGGGGGTAGGAGATTGCACGCTGCAATGTCGGTCATTGCAGCCCTCCGAGTGTGAGCTCTCTGGGAAACCACTGCTCTGGCCCCATCTGCTTCATTGCTCAGATAACTCAGGCCTGCTCTGCAGACATTAATGAGAAGAAAAAGTAGAAATACTGACTCAGGGACATCTAAGTTCTGGCCTTCAGATTCCCAAGTAAACCCCTCAGATAAGCTGCTCTGAGTGATTTGGGATGAAAAGCCTGAGGTTGCCATGTCCACAGCTAAAGGGCTGTGGGCACAGGTGAGTGCTTTTAGTAAAGGGGCCTCAGAGTCCTGGAGAGGGCTCTCCAGTGGTTCAGCTCGCCAGGGATTGAGCTCTCCGGTAGTTCTGTCTCTGAGGTGGTGTGCACAAGCCGAGCCCCATGCCCCTCCCCCTGATGGCTCTAGTCCCTCCTGAAGAAGTGCCCTTTCTTATTTGTCACTTTTCAGTATTCGTGGACTTTGGGAAATAGGGAAGATCCTGTAGCCCTGTCCACTCGCTCAGGTGAAGAAACAGCCAGAAAGGTGAAGGGACCTCACCTAATATCTTGCAACCAGTCAGTCTCAGAGCTGGAACTGGGGCTGCAGGTTCTTCACTGATCTTGACAAAGCAGCAAGCTGAGCTCTGGAAAGGTGGTATCATCCTAGCCGCTAACCTCCTTACCACAGAGGCCAAACCAACAGCTGACGCTTCACGGCACTTGTCAGGATTGTCACATGTATGAACACACTTTGTTCTCAGCCCTATGAATTAGGAGTTATTACACCTGTTTTAGAGAAATGGAGACACTGAGGTTGAGTAAATACGGAGAGGCTGCATAGCTGGTAAGTCGTAGAGGCAGGGTCCGGTCTCAGTCTGTTAGCTCTGAACAGACACTCACTTAGTCTCTATGCCATTTATTACATGGCCCTGAGATGTGTTTCAGAGCAGCAGATGTTTGCAGTCTAGGTTCACAAGACCTAGGCCTCTCTCTAATGGTCTCTGGGGCTTTGTCTGTGCCCTTCTGTCATAGGATCTGTAAGGACAGGGAAGATCTTTGAAGGGTCTCCTGGGAAAATGAGGAGGAACAGCACAGTGTTCCCTCACCCCTTGGCAGCCACTAGCCCAGCCCACCAGTCCTTAGGCAATCAAGCTCCAGGCATAGCCGTGCTGGCTCCAGCTCGTCCTGTTCCTCCTTCTTCCTGGGCTAAGAGCCAGGTGGGCTGTGGGTTTGTCCCTGTTTTCCACTGCCTGATATCAGAAGAGGTTCTTAGGGCCCACTGTAAACAAGGAGGGGCATGCCAGCTGCAAGAAGGGCTCTGTTGATGCTGGGTCCCTGTTCGCCCTGCAGGTGATGTATTTCAGCTCCCTCTTCCCCTACGTGGTGCTGGCCTGCTTCCTGGTCCGAGGGCTGCTCCTGCGAGGGGCAATTGATGGCATCCTACACATGTTCACTCCCAAGGTAAGAACTGTGGCTCCCACCAATGGACAGGTCTAAAGGGCCTGGCCAGTTCTGTGCAGTGTAACGTACACTGAGCACTTGCTGTGTGTCAGTCGTCCTGCCAGGCCCTGGAGGGCTGCACAAGGGAAGGGTCTTAAGCTCTACCCTCAAGCTTCCAAGAAGAAAGATATCAGTCTGAGTGGACTCAGAAAGAGCATCAGGGAAGAGGGGACATCTGAAATAAGCCTTAGGGAGCAGGTGGGATTTCACTGTGTGTCAGTAGGGCATCGTAGTCACAGGGAATGATGTGAGCAAAGTTTGGAAAAGCTCTGAACATTCCTGAGGAAATGGGGAGGAGGTCAGGTTTGGTGGGGACACGAGGTGGGTACAGGGAGCATCATTCATTCGTTTATTCATGGAGAGTTTTCGTTTCACGGATTTGTGACAGTAGGAACCAAGATGATACCTGCGAAAGGAGAGTTCCCCCGAGAGTGCCAGTTTGGACCATAATCCATGGAGCAAGGTTGCTACTTTACTAACTGTAATAGGCCACAGGGATAGTGATTTAACCTTGTGGAACCTGTTCACTCTTCCTCTTGGTCCACTCAATAACCCTTGAGGAAGATAAGCAGGATCTTTGTTCACATTTCACAATAGGTACAACCAAGGTACAGGAATTTCAAAGATATGTACCCAGCTTTCTTGAGGGTGGCCCCTTAGAGACCACTGGACACAGCCAGTATGGGTCAGTCCACTGGGAAATAAACAAATTTCAAGTGCAAATCAACATGTCTTTTAATTTGCTGCAAGAAATGTATGTCAGTAATCCCAGCTGGTGAGTTCAGAAGGCCCAAATCTGGGCTGATTAATAACAGCCACAGGGACCTGCTGAGACTCCAGTGTCAGAACTTGGCAGGCTAGCTGGAGGCCACAGTGATTGATAGTTCCTCCTAGTACATGTACATGCACACACAGACAGACACACAGACACACACACACCCTCTTTATACAGACTGTTCACACAAAATAACAAAAGAAGACCCCAGGTCTTACAGGGCCTGAAATCCCAGTGCCTCCTGACTCCCCTGCTGTGTTGTTATGAACGCACTCCTGATGTCTGGAAAGTGGCTGTGGCCGTGGTACCTACCACTATAACCCCCACACAGTGCGCGGTGGCCCAGGCATCCTTAGATCGAACTGCCTGAGCTTCCTATGTGAGCACCATGAAGGCGCACTCCATGAGGCACTGGGTGACTCTCTGGAGGTGTGAATGTGCACTCCAGCCCTGCTGCTGGCTGTGGGGTCCTTGTGAACACAAGGTAGCTGAAAAGGAGGAAAAACTGCCAACCTGGTTTCTTTTGGGTAAGTGACCACGAGAAGAAAGTGAACTGCTCTTATAAATTACTTTAGTTATTGTCTAGAATCATGATCAAAAGTGTTCACTTGAGTTTTTGAGCTTTTGGGGAGAACTGTATGCTCTGGAGATGTTTATCAGTGTGGAGATTACAGAGATCTCCAGATGGGCCTCTTGAGGGTGTTAAGGGATCCCGCAGAGATCAAGTGGAACAGATTTATTGAAATCAGCCACTGGCTCCAACACATAGCTCTGCTCCCTACTGGATTCAGATACTCTTTAAAACATCTCTTTAATTATTCAGTATCTCAGGCTGTAAATCTATATCTAATAATAAACATTCTTAAGAAATAAAATACTGTCGAAGCCATTAAACAGCCTGCACAACCCTTCCTGATCCCATTCCTCCCCTTCCCAAACATAAGCACTGTCTTATTTCACTCCCGCTGTTATAACAAAAATACTTTAGACCAGGTAGATGGTAAGCAATAGAAAGTTATTGCTTACAGTTCGAGTCTGGGAAGGTCAAGATCAGTGCATCAACAGACTTGGCGTCTGATAGGAACTCACCTCCTGCTGTTCCTCACATGATGGAAGGGCAGGTGAACTCTTCTAAACCTTTTTAATAGGGGCTTTCATCCCATTTATGGGAGTAGAACCCTTGTGACTTAACCACTCCCTAAAGGCCCCATCTCTTAATGTATCACACTAGATACTAGATTTCAACTCCAAATTTGGGGAGAGGACTCCAATATTTAAACTGTAGCAACCATTATCCTGAATTTGAGATTTATCCTGCCAATATGTTATTTAAAATTAATTATACACATATGTATATCCATAAACAATATGTAGCCTTTGTGTGTACTCTTAAACTTTATGTAAGTGGCACCATAATATATATTCTTATTCCACCACATATATATTTGCTTTTACTTTTGTTTAAATTGCTTTTGAATACATATACATACTATATCCGTTTTTGCTGCTGTATAATATTCCACACACAATAGTAAACTAAAATTTATTTATTTTCTAGTTGATGATCATTTAAATTATTTCTAGTTTTCACCATTGCTAATAATGCTTCAAGAAATATTACAGGGGTCTCTGTGCACAAGTTTCTTTAGGGTATATATGTTTAAGAGTGGAATTACTGTTTCAAAGGGTATGGACACTTTCAGCCAATGCTCTCTAAAGTGATTGTGTTTATCAACACCCCTGCCAGTTGCATAAGAGAATCTCGCTTACTCCACATTTGTCAGACTTCAATTTTTGCCGATATGATGGATAGGAAATAGGAGGAATGAGTTCTGAATAAGAACTGTTTCTTATTCCATTTCCTGAATGTTCAGGAAATGTTTGAATCTACCTTAGCATTTTCAGAGACCAGAGTCTTCATGAGTTGAGACTTTAAAAATCAGATCCAGAAGACCCTAAAGGAGCCAAGTCCCTAAGAACCAGCCTGGTGCAACCCCTGCTCCATCTGACTCTGACCTCCACGTCTGGACAGAGGCCAGGGCCCATCGTGACACCTTGCCCATTGGGAAGTTCTGTGGTGCAGCTCCTGCCTACAACCTTAAAGGGCTGAGCTGAGCAGGTTGGTGAGGGTTAAAGGGCCTCAGAGGCCAGACTCCTCCATCGAGGCCCATGAACAGTTTGTGCCACTCTTTGCTTGAGACAAGTGAGATCAACTGGGGCAAAGTTTCTGTTTACAAATTCCTTCACGTCATCTGCAGAGAAAGTGGGCCCACTCTCAGAAACAGCCATTCAGCAGTCTGTGTGGGGCAGAGAACTGTTACAGAATTTGCCTTGCAGATGTACTTACAGATAAGCAAAATCACCGATGTACAGTATTGGTCATTACAGCATTTGTTTTAGTAGCAAAAGACTGAAAACACCCCCAGTGCCTTAGCATTAATTTTTCATTCATTCAGCGGAAACTTCACTGAACGTCAATTATGCCAGGCACTGTTCTGGCTCCTGGAATTCAGCAGAGAACAAGGCAGACAAACTTTCTAGCCCTCATGGGGCTTCTTATATGCTGGTGGGAGGAGAGAGATAAAGAACTGTTGACTGATGTTGCTAGGAAGAAAAATAAAGCTGAGAAAGGATTAATGTATTTGGGCAGAAGAGTTGAGTTTTAGATGGTGTAGCCATCTAAAACTCAATGAGGAAAGGCTCGTTGAGAAAGTGACATTTGAATGGAGACCTAGAGGGGGTAAGGAGACAGGCCTGTGGAAACTTGAAGGTCAGCCATTGCATTCCAAATGGGGGGTGGTGAGTGCAAAGGGCTTGAGTTCGGAGTGCTGTGCACATTCAAGTAGGCCAGTGTGGCTGGCAAAATGGGAGAGAAGCAGGTGGGAGGGCAGTGCAGTGGCAGATCATGAGGGTCTGGTAGGCCAAGTAAGGACTTTGACACTTCTGGCTGTCCTCTTTGACACTTCCAGAAGCCATTGGAAAGTTCTGGACATAGGAGAAGAGTATCTGACCACTTTAAGAGAACTGCCATAGAGAATCTGAGGGGACAAAGGGAGAACGAGAGACTACTGGCAGGATTGCCCAAGTGAGAGGTGGCTGGTTTGAGCCCAAGCAGCAATGGGGTGATGAGAGGTGGCTGAGTTGAAGATGAATTTAGGAACAAGAGCCCACAGGATTTGCTTCAGGATGGGGCATGGGGTGAGATGTGGGAGGGGGAGAGGAGTGTCCAGGCTGACTCCAGTCTTTTTGAGGAGCAACCAGGAAGATGGAGTTGACATGTACAGAAATGGGGAGGATGGTGGCAGGAGAAGATTTGGTAAGGGATATTCAGGCTGTTGTTTTAGATGTGACAGTTTTTTGTGAAAGTCAAATAGATATCCAAGTTGAATATGCAGTTGGATATATGAATCTGGAAGTTGTAGTTGGAGGTTCAGATTCAGGAGTCTGGAGTAATAGAACTGAGAGCCTCACATTGGTTTCTAATCACCTGGAGAGTGTCAGCAAAACTGCGCACTGAGCACTTGAGGCCCCACTGTTTAGAGGTTGGGGAAGGACGGGAAGGGGAAGAGAGGCACATCCATCCCAGAGGCAGAATGATGGAAATGCTTGAAGGAAGAGGGCAGTTAGTCATGTCCAAAGCTGCTGAGAGGTCAAGTGACGGGACTGAGAAATGGCCCATCACTCAGAGACAAAGGTGTCACTGGTGACCTTGACAAAAGCCATTTTGGTGGAGTACTGGAAAGAAAATGTAGTAGTAGTAGGTGAAAAGGGAATGGGAGATGAAGCATTAGAGACCACTAGTAGAGGCCATTTATTTTCAGGAGTTTTGCAGCAGAAGGAAGCAGAGGAATGAGAAACAGGGTAACAAGAGGAGAGGGCCATGGGCTCAAGGGTGTTATTTCAGAATTTTATATGATGACAAAAATAATCCATGGTACACTGCTGGTGGGAATTTAAAATGGTGCAGTAGCTTTGGAAAACAGTCTAGCAGTTGCAAAGGTTAAACGGAGTCCGCGCATGCTCCGGCACTTTCACTCCTAGGCACCTGTCCAAGAGAACTGAAAACATATGTTCACGCAAAAACTTGAATGTGAATGTTCACAGCAGCATGATTCATAATGGGAAAAAAGTAGAAACACCCTAAATGTCCATCAGCTGATCAATGGATGAACAAAATGTGGTATAACCATACAATGGAATGTTATCCAACCACAAAAAGGGAACTATTAATACACACTACAAATGGAGGACCTTGAAAACGTTAAGCTAAATGAAAGAAGCCGGGCTCAGAAGATCACATCATGTATAATACCAATTATATAAATGTCCAGAAGAACACATCTGCAGGGACAGAAAGTGTATTAGTGATGACATAGAGCTGAGCTTGAGACAAGGTTGGGGAGATATGGAGAATGATTTATTGGGTACAGGCTTTCTTTTGGGAGGTGATGAGGTTCTAATTGATTGTGGCAGTGGTTGTATAACTCTGTGACACTGAAACTCATTGAAACCACTTTCTAAAAATCCATAAGAGGGGGAAATGTGCTGTGGGAAAAGAGGAATAGCAACAGGGATGGGCCCCAGGGCCCAAGTGAAGAAACTAATCTTAGCTAGGGTTGCACATTCCCTCAGAAGCGGGAGAAGGGCCAGCACCTGGGCGCGGTGCTGATGCTGGCCACGAGAAGCCGTGAGGAAGAGAGCTCCGGTGGAAGGAAGTTCTTTTCTGATGTGTCATGCCTTTCAGGGAGATAGGAAGCAGGATGATCGGCTGAGAGTCAGAACACAGGAGCTGGGGTTGGAGTCCTGAGGAGGTACGAGTGTGAAGCCACTGCATGAGAGACAAGAGTCAGGGACAGGTGGACAGACACAGTGCTAAGGACCCACTGGTGGCTTACTCGAGAGTGCGCATAAATTTGGCCAACATGGCCATCACTGTTCCTTACAGTGAGCTGGGGACAGCTTTGCATACCCAGGTGTGCCTGACAGAAGAGTGCTTTCTACCACCAAGGGCAGTGCTTAGACAGTAGTGAACTTTACAATGTGTGGTTTTCTCTAAGTGCCAGGCGTACTCCCTTTCCTCATCCAAATCTCCTGACCCTGGAGGTAAAAACCTCAATGTTGCTATTTTGCAGAGGCTGGGTAACTGTAGAATGAGGCTGTGCCCGGGCAGGGGCAGAGGGAGCAGTGTTCCAGGAGTTCTGGACTCCGGCATCCCAGTTCAGCATGTTGAGGAATGGTTAAGGCTGGGGCAGGCGGTGTTCCATGAGCATGAAGTGTTCCATGGGCAGTTCTTGTATGGAAAGTAGAAAAAAGAAGGAACACACATGCACACATGTGCGTTTGTGTATGTTTGGTAATGTGTGTGTGTGTGTACACTGGTGGTACAGGCATAAATATCACTGGGGGTACCCAGTAAGCTGATGTCACAGTTACATCTGGGGAAGAGCTGGGCTTCTGAGGTCCAGGGAGGCGGGAAAGGAGACCACAGGATCAAGGGTACATGTAACTCTTAGAGAAGATAAGTGGGGTCCCTGAAGGTTCCTAGGGCTCATGGATAGAGGTCAGTCGTGGAACTTCTTGATTCCTCCCATTAGAGCAGGGGGCTCTCTGCAGGAGGATGAAATCAGTGCAGCTTGTGACCAGGGCTGGGCTCAGACCCCAGCTTATCACCCAGGAGCTGGTGGGTGCGCCTTTTCCCTCAGAGCCTGTTTCCACAGCTGCAACATGGGCTGAACAACAGCAGCCCTGCACGGGTGGTGAGGAGGGTTCCCAGGGCTGCTCCTGGCAGGAAGACAGCGCAGGATAAGCAGTAGCTATTATTGTCCTCATCCTTGGTGAAGGTGACACTGTTTGGGGGCAGTGGGAACCTAGCATTGCAGTGCCATCTGGTGTCTCGCGGCCCCATCTCGCTCTACACCGTTAGGTGCCACAGCAGTGGCTGAGAGGCCAGGCCATGTGCTGCTGTCACACACCTGCTTGTGCTAGGGCTCAGCAGCTGCTTGTAGATTCAAAAAGCATCTTTATGTGGGTGAGTCAAGCGCTGTGAAACACCTTGTTCCCTCTGTGAGGAAGTGACTCAGCCATTGTGCCAAAGAAGCCGCAGGAAGCTGTTGCTGGGTTTCAGAGCGAGCACCCTGAGGAGGGGGCAAGCTCACCTCCAGAGGGAAAAGCCCGTTTCCCGTCTCTCCTTTGCAGTCACATCCTGAGGTCTAGGAAGAACACAGGGGCATCCTGATTCTGGCCTGGATTTAGCCTGGCAAGAGCCCCCTTTAAAGTCAAAGAACAGGCATTCCACAGTGAAGGCCCTGGACTCAGTTTGCTCCAGATTAGTGCTGTGTATGTGGGTGTATGTCTGGGTGTATCTCCACCCGTGAGAGTTCCCTGCAGGCTCCGGCCTGGGAGTGGGGATGCCAAGGGGACTCTCCAACTGGGCACTTCTTCCTTGTAGGTCAAGCTTTGGCACCCTCGGTGCTGTCCCGGGGCCTTATCACTGTTGCATTTGGATACATCAGTTCCCTTCAGAATAGTGTAGGGGCGGAGAAACAGGTAAGATGTAGAGGAAATGAGGTTGCCGAGGTACTGAACATTGTTAAAACTGGGTAACGGATAAAGTGGAAACTCATTACACTCTCCTATTTTTGTATTATGATAAATAAAAATTTTTTAAATGGAAAAATTATAGATACAATCTTTTTTCTTTTAAAGAGAAAAGAACAAAAACAAAATAACAAAAACAAAACAACATAAAACTAAAAATGACAGAATTTTAAAACAAGATGATGGGAAATCAACATGGTTGTTGTATTACTTACTGTTATCTTCAAAGTAGTTGCTCAGATTATCAGATATAGCTGTGCAAGATTGACCAATTAAATTTTAACTGCTCCTTTCAATAAACCAAAAGAAATTAGTAGTACAATTATCTTAGCTATCTTATGTATATATACATATTTTTTTCCTTTCCTTTTTTCTTTTCTCCTTTCCCTCATCTGAATTGTTCTTTTCTATTAAGGAGTTTCTTTCCCTTTCACAATATCTATTGTACCTTTCAGATTTTATTTATGCTTTCAGGTTCTTACACTAGGGAGACAATATGGTGTTTATACATGAGGGTCTGATTTATTTCACTTATGAGTATGACCTTTACTTTTATTTACCTATAAAAGCCTCAAGTTTATCTTTCTTTATAGCTGAGTAATGTTGCATTGTATAAAAATACCACATCTTTTTGATCCATTTCTCAGTTGATGGGCATTTGGGTTGTTTCTAAGATTTTGCTATGAGAAATTGTGCTCCTATAAACATGGATGCACATATATTGCTGTGGTATGAGGGTTTTAATTCTTCTGGGAAAATACCTAGAAGTGGAATAGCTGGGCTAAGTGGAACTTCTAATACTAATTTTTTGAGGAATCTCCACACTGATTTTCAAAGTGGTTGCACCAGTCCCTATTGCCACCAACAGTGGAGAAGGGTTCCTTTTTTCTCCACAGCCCCTCCAGCATTTGTTGTTGGTTGATTTCTTGATGATAGCCATTCTTACTGGGGTAAAATGGAATCCCAGTGTTGTTTTAATTTGCATCTCTCCAATGACCAATGACGCTGAACATTTTTCATGTATTTATTTGCCATTTTGTTTCTTTGTCTGAGAAGTGCATATTCATCTCAGATGCCTATTTTTGGATTGGGTCTTTGAATTTGGAGCGGTCTGATTTTTTTCAATTCTTCATATGTTTTAGATATAAGTCCTTTGTCTGAGGGACAGTTAGCTAAAATGTTTTCCCACTCTGTGGGTTGTCTTTTCATTCTATTGTTGATTTCTTTTAAAGTACAGACCCATGTCTATCACCATGCACTAAACTGAAGTCAAAATGGATCAAAGATTGAAATGTTAAAGCAGAAGCACTAAATCTACTGGAAAGAAAGTAGGTCAAAATTTTGAAGACATAGAAGTAGGCACAGTCTTCATGAACAAAACCCAAACTGCGTGGGAAACACTTCAAAGAATCAACAACTGGGATCTTATCCTATTAAAAAGTTTTTGTACTTCAAAAGATAGATACAATCTTAATGAAAACAGCTTTTTTTCCATCCAAAACTGTCACATATAGAGCAATCAGGCCTTGTCCTCTGAGAAAACCCCCAAGCTGCTATGCCCGCTCTGAGAGTGCCATTGGGACTGTGGTGTCTCCCCTGGAGGGGCTGCCTCCACTTACGAAATTTGGCCTTGAACAGTAACTGGGCCTAGGGATTTGTCCACGTCTTGTTTTAGGTTCACAGAGTGTTGAAAACTCTACTGATGGCAAGGATTTGAGTCTCACAGGTGGTCTGGAACTTTATATAAAAACTATAGTAATGTTTGACATAGGTCAAACAAGAGTAATTAACAAAAAGGTGGTGGGCAGGGGCAGAAAGCCAGCATTACAAAGTAGTCATTTTACAAAGTAGAAGTTTCAAATCCTAAGAAACTTGTCCTAGAAGACCATATCTCAGCCCAAAAAGACTGGTAGAGCTTTGTAACCCTTTGTCTGGCCCTCCCGCTCAGCTCACAACCCCAAGGAGTGAGGTCGGCTTTGTCTGTCTCTCTTGCTCCCCACTCCGTCCACGTGCAAGCCACGGCTCAGGCAGACACAGACCCAAGGTGGGTGCCAACCCTAGGCACAAATTTCTGGAAGGAAGACAGACACAAATTCTGCGATGTAGACATTGACAAGCATTGACAAGAACTGGGAGAGCCGAGGGGCCACGCCTAGCTCTGCCACAGGCAGTCAGGAAAAGCTTCAAAGAGGAGTGGTATCTGTGCTGACTTTGAGAATAAATAGTTCACCAGAAAGTGAGTAGGAGGAAGGGAATTCCAGGCAGAGAGGACAGCCAGGGCCAAGACCAGGTGTGTAAGAGACTACGGTGCCTCTGTCCTGCATTTAGAGTATTGAGAACATAGAGGAGTGAAAAAGATCTTCCAGAAGACAATGGGAGCCTTTGAAGATTTTCCTTATGGAAAGGAAAGGTAATGGCTACAGCGTGTGTGTCTCAACCTGTACTCTAAAGTCTCACACTTAATACTAGCTGAAACCAAAATGCCCATGGCTTTCCTGGTAGATCCCAGCTTCTGGGCTGCAGGAAATACCTAGGCTCCAGCAGAGTGGAAGAACTGCCACAGTGGGCACCCAGGGATACCATGAAAGCTAACTTGCCTCCATCTACTTGAGGAGCATTTGGGGAGGATCATTAAAAACCTTCGCCCAAAAGAAAAGAGTTACAGAAATCCTTTCTCTGGGGAACTGTGATTATTTTCTTCTCCTTTCTGTAATCTCAGATCTCTGCTAAGGTGTACACAGGTACCTATTTCCTTTTCCACAATACCAAATTCAAATTGCTTTAAGAAACAAAAAGTGGATTTGCTTTTGCTTTGTTCTCTCAAACTCTTTTGGAGGCAAAACAATCTGTACAGATGTGATGCTACTTATAGCCTTAATTGATTCACTTGATGTGAAAATTCATATTCTGCCAAAGAAATCCTAATGTGCTGGATTACAGGGTGCTTTCCCGTGTCCTGCTGGGGAGAATTATATAATTATGTGCCATATGTACCATATTACCTTACTAAAATAAAATTATAAACAGAGACCTGAAGTCTAAAACCAGCCTATCCCCAGGGCTGTTATATTAGGAGCTGTGGGCCTGGGTTTCTTCTGTAAAAAAGATAATATTTCACCTTGTCTTTAAAACCAGACCCCTGCTTGTGCAAGTGTGTGGGCCCAGCAATGGGGGACAGCGCTGCCCATTTCCATAGCCATGTCAGCCTCTCACACTCGACCATGACCATGGAAACTGCCCCTCTGACCCCTCTCCCCTCCTCTCCTAGCACACTCATGCCACCAGGTGATTTCATCTCCTGCTTTCCAGGAAAATGGGAGGCGGCTCGAGGTGCTGCTATGGAGGACAGTTCTGACCCTCACCCACACCCGTGTGTGCCTTCCTCTTTTATGTATCCTATCACCAAATCACTCCATCTGAAACAGACAGTATACAAAAAAGCACCCTCCCTGGATTCCATTGCCTCTTCCTGATTATGTCCTTTTTCCTCCCATCCCAAGAACAGCTGCTCAAAGACTTGTTCATCTGCATGGCCTCCCCCTCCTGCCTCTTCCTGGCTTCTGTACTTTTGCCTCTGCCTGCCTGTGACCTGGCTGCTCACTCCCTGCACTGGTACCTGTCATGGGGAAGACTGGCCCTCATCTCACCAGGCAGCGCCCTTCTTTGCCTGCTCTCCTGGCTCCCTTGGAAGAGTCTTCCTCTCCCCTGCCTGGAACAGCAATGGAGATGGACTTGTTCCCAGGCACTAGCCTCTTCTCATTCTGTGTCTATAGCCACAGCTTTATACTTCCTGTCAGGAAACCCACTGTGCCCAGCCCGTGTGTCTAGCTGTACCCCATAAGCACCAAATTCACATATCCCACTTGACATGTCCTAAATGCCTTGAAGACACCCTCCCCACCCTCTGCAGAACTAACATCTTTGTCTGCACTGCCCAGTGCACCAACCACTCCTCTTCCCTGTCCCACCTCAGTGTACCCAGCAAGCCTGAAATGGGGCTCTCGCCTCCCTCTCCCTCTCCAATGCCTTTGTTTCTCCTGATTAAGTCTCCTAGGCAAAGCCGCCTCCACCTGCCACATGGTCCCCTGAATGTGCTTCCTCACAGCTTCCTTGATGTGTCCACCTGCTTCCTTTGGAAATGTTCACTCCTTGGTGATTTCCTGGATTAAATGCTTTCTTAGGATGAAGACAAGGATCCCTAAAGCCTTGGCCTCCTCCTTTCTAGCCTTGCCTGGTCCACCCCTTCCTTGTCTTTGTGCTGCAACCAGCCTGGCTGCTTCCATCTCCCTTTGCACACCAGCCTCTGCCAACTCAGAACATTGGCCTCCAACAGTCCCTTTGCCTGAATTCTCCTCCCCTAATCTCTACTGTCAACTGGGAGGTGTCAGCTCAAGGGTCCCTTCCCACAGAAAGCCTCTCGGGTACCTCCTGACCCACCCAGAACCCCTCAGAGACTCTGTTTGCACAGGGTGCCTGGCTTTTGCAGCCTCTGTCACAGTTGCAGTTTAGCATCTGTTCCTGGGATTGTTGGACCAAGCTAGAAGATTCCTGGGATTGTTGGACCAATGTGCATCCCCATAGCTAGAAGGTAAACTCTAAAGAGAGGCGGGGCCCAGCCCACCTTTGCTCTCCAGGCCCCTGCCTGAAGGGACAAAGAATAAAAGGAAAATTCATAGGAAAATGGTTTTGGAAATTGTCCATGCCACCCAAATGGTGTTGTGGTTGAGGTCCCTGGGAGGGCTGAGAGCAGATGGAGGTCCCAGGCAGGCTCTGCCTGTCTCCAGGAGGTATCTCGGTTTTGTGTACCAACTTGGGGTGGAGGCAGCTGCAGTGACCTGGAGCATATAGATGTGTATGAATGAGCCTTGGGAATCTTTTTGGGGGAAAAGGGAAATCAGGTAGGCACAGGGGAGAAAAAATATTTGTTTTCCACAGTTAGAGGTGGAAAAAGTGTCAGGTATTCTCAGTTCTCTTATACTGTTACGCAGGCTGTTGACCACATAACTTCAGAAGACACAATTCACACCATAGTCCAAGTAAATACAACTGCCTTGGGTTATAAGGATTTTGGATGTGTTTCCTTTCTTTTCTTGTCTTGTCTTCTGTACTGGGGATTAAACTCAGGCCTCAGGCATGCTAGGCAAACACTCTACCACTGAGCTACAGCCCCACTGGCTGTTTCTTAGTATGACAGCTCCAAGGTAGGTGATGATAGCAGCTAAAATTAGTTGAGAATTTACTGTGTAAATACTTACCATTTATTTCATCTTATCTACTCACCAAAAACTAGTTGGTACTCTTGTTATTTGTGCTTTACACATAGGGAAACTGAGGCACAGAGGAGTTCAGTGAATTGCCTGAGGTCACACAGCCATGGCTATTACTATGCCATGTTGCCTTTGAGCTCCATTGAGGCTAAGAGAAGGGGGTGTGGAGGGGACCTCAGTGCTCATGAGTACAACCATCTTCTCTGTATCTCTGTTCTCCCCCATTTGCTGCCATCTTCCCCATAGCTGGACAAGATGCTGGATCCACAGGTGTGGCGAGAGGCAGCCACACAGGTCTTCTTTGCTCTGGGACTGGGCTTTGGTGGCGTCATCGCCTTCTCTAGCTACAACAAGCAGGACAACAACTGCCACTTTGACGCTGCCCTGGTGTCCTTCATCAACTTCTTCACCTCGGTGTTGGCCACCCTCGTGGTATTTGCTGTGCTGGGCTTCAAGGCCAACATCATGAATGAGAAGTGTGTGGTCGAGTAGGTAGCATCGCCCGTCCTGTCCCCCTTCCCCTGCCCACTTCACCCAGGAATGGTAAGTGGGCCATGCAGAGAGAGAGGTCCCTTCCACTCCTCTGAGGAAGGAGATCAGAACGTTGTCTGTTCCCAGCCTTAGCCCACAAGGACAAGTTCAGAGATGTCTCTTGTCAGTGGCCCATGCAGGGGAGCGGGTCTTGCCTGGATGTCCAGGAGGTGCCCCCAAGATCCCAATCCTACCTTCCGACGTGGGCCTCTCCCTTTTGTGCTGCAGGAATGCTGAGAAAATCCTGGGGTACCTCAACTCCAATGTCCTGAGCCGAGACCTCATCCCACCCCATGTCAACTTCTCCCACCTGACCACCAAGGACTATGCGGAGATGTACAATGTCATCATGACCGTGAAGGAGGACAAATTCTCAGCTCTGGGCCTGGATCCCTGCCTCTTAGAGGATGAGCTGGATAAGGTGTGGGGGAAAGGCTGTCCTTCCTAGTACATGCAGGAACCCAGAGATGGGCCATGGGTGACTGGAGCTTGGGAAAAAGCCTTGGAAAGCTTGTTCATAGGGAGTCACTGGTTTATGGAACAGGCAAGGACTTACTTGTTCAGAGGGAGAGAGAGGAACACTGTTGAGCAAAGCCCCTGCCCTGCAGTTGGCTTAAGTCTAGGTAAGGAGCCAAAGCAGACACATGTTGTATCGCAGAACCCACAGTTGGTGTAAGGCTCCTTCACTGTGGATTAAGTGGACTTCATGTATATATGCAGTGCACTTAACAGTGCCTGGGCCGTGGTGAATGAAATTTTTCTGGTGTCTGCCCTTGGCTCTCCATCTCCTTTGGGCCTTGTGACAGCTCCATGAGTTGAGTAATGTCCCCTATTTTACCAGTGGTTACCTACCAAGGGCCTGTGGGTTGGGGGGCTTGATCAAAGCCTCATGGCTAGTAAGAGAGTGAGCCAGTATTCAGTCCATGTGTTTCATCCCTCAAGACTTCTGTCCCTCCTCCCAGCTGTCCCTGTCCAGATCCCACTGCTGTGATGGCCCTTAATCCCTGGGCTAGGGCAGAGAGATGCTGCCTCTTCATTAATGCTCAATCCCAAGTTGAGACACCTTCTTCTATTTATATTTTCACAGCTAAACACTGTCTGTTAGAGGGGATCATGGGTCAGAGACACATCCACAGGGTCCTGGGAATGTGTCTGGTTGTTCCTGGCTGGAACCAAAGCCCTTGTGAGGCAGAGCAGGTGCCCATAGCCTAAGCTAACTCTCTCTCCTTCACAAGACCACGAGCTTCCCCTAGCTGGTGCCCAAGTTCTATGTTAGAAGTCAGTTTCACTGCACTGAGGGATCTGTGTCCCACATCCTGACCCCTCTGCAGATGACTGAAACCAGCGCCTGTCTGGGGACCTCCTGCCTGGTTTCCTCCCCGGTGACTGGCAGCACACAGGAACTCCACATTCCAAGTCCCATGAAACACAGGTGTGGCCTGTGCCTCTGAATAGAACTAGGATTTTAGCAATATTTTTCATACAGTGCAACTTCAACAGCATCTAAATGACCAGAATTACACGCTCAGGTGAGGGGCACATGTTTCCTCTCGGTCGCTGGCATTACAGGACAACATGGGAGTGATGTCAGCCTCCAGTGTATTTAGATGCTCTTGGAGCAGGGGCCAAGCATTAGTGCAACGGTTTCTGACCTTGGCTGCACATTAGAGTCACTAATGAGCTTTGTAAAGCCCCAGACCAGCTGTACCCCAGACCCGCAAATCATTGTCCCTGGGGAGACCTAGGCTTGAGGGCTTGTAAAGGTTCCAGCAAGCTTCCATTGAGTAGCTGGGCCTGTGACTGCTACAGTCAAGTCAGGCTCCTCAGAGCTAGGAGCAGCCAGAATGGCTGTGCAATTGGAGAAAATATAGTCTCATCGTAGGTCTCTCTAGAGATGAACAAATTCATCCGAATCAGATAGGTCCTTGTATAGCCTTGAGATTCCAGGTTTCCTGGGGCAGGGGATCCAAAACCGTATCTTTACACTCCCCCCAGGGGATTCTGATACCCACTGAAGTTTAAGAACCATTGGCCCAAATCAACAGGATTAGGTGGAGGCGAGGATCCCTGTGAAGGAAGGAGCAATGATTCCTAAGCAAGGCAAGGTCTGCAAGAGCAGAGGTAAGGAAGCAGGGTGCTTCTGGGTGGGGGAGTCTTTCACAAGGTCTTGCTCTCTGCTCCACCCTCAGTCTGTGCAGGGCACAGGCCTGGCCTTCATCGCCTTCACCGAGGCCATGACACACTTCCCTGCCTCCCCGTTCTGGTCTGTCATGTTCTTCTTGATGCTCATCAATCTGGGCCTGGGCAGCATGATCGGGACTATGGCGGGCATCACCACCCCCATCATCGACACTTTCAAGGTGCCCAAGGAGATGTTCACAGGTAACTCCTCCCCACAGCCCCACTTGGCTCTCACCTGCCCCAAGGATGGCAATCTTGTTCTGGCTCTGATTTTAGAAACATGAACTTCTAACCGGGTCATTCATGACCTCACGTCTGAAAGTTCTTCCCATGGGAATATAGCTGGGGCCTGGCCCTGTCACTGTGCTATCAGTACTCAGGAGCTGGGAGGAGAAAACTGTCTGCAAATAAGGGTCCAACCTGAGCCAGGAGTGTGACCTCCTGGGTATTCTTCCTCTCTCCCCAAGGGCCTGCTGACTAGTCTTGGGCAGGGCTGTCCTCTCCTCACACCGGCCCTCCACCCTGTTCTACCTTCCTGCTTGGGGTCCCTGGCAGTGCCCACAGTTCTCTATGGCTCCTGCTGAGTTGAGCTGGGCTATATACACGGCTCCCTTTCACCTGCACCCCCAGGGGACTGTCTTTCTGTTCTCAGATGGGGAAACTGAGGCAGAAATACAGAACCCAGGAAAATCGGATAAATCATTTGAATTCAGTACAGTAATTAAACGGAGCAGTTGCTATGGGCCAGGCACTGTGCTAGGAGGGGTTTGGAAGACAGGAGACTGGATGTACCTTTCCTGATTCTCCCTGCCTAGTAGAGGGGAAGCCCAGCACCTCAGCATCAGATCCCTCCTGCAGGGCTGTGCCTGCTGGCCCACTGGGGGAAGGGCATGTTGGGAGGGACCTGGGTACCCCTGACACTCCCAGGCCA
The DNA here is from genome assembly GCA_004027595.1 of Dinomys branickii. Lineage (NCBI taxonomy): Eukaryota > Metazoa > Chordata > Mammalia > Rodentia > Dinomyidae > Dinomys > Dinomys branickii. The sequence continues at coordinate 155,215 of PVLD010001115.1, forward strand.
CACCCACCCTGCACCTTTGCCCCCACACCGGCCTCCTGGCTCTCTGTAGTGGGCTGCTGTGTCTTTGCATTCTTCGTGGGGCTGTTGTTCGTCCAGCGCTCCGGAAACTACTTTGTCACCATGTTTGATGACTACTCAGCCACCCTGCCACTCACCGTCATCGTCATCCTTGAGAACATCGCTGTGGCCTGGATCTATGGAACCAAGAAGTAAGGGAGATGTGGGGGTGAGGAGGCAGGAGAGGGTCCTGTCCCTTATGACTTCCCGGAGAGTCCTGTGTGCTTGGGGCTGCTTGTCAATGGGCAGGAGATCATAGAATCAGAATATTGGGGCAGGGAAGTGGCCTTTGGCCCTGGGAAACTGAAGCTAGAGGGAAGTCAAGTTTTCCATGGCCTCTGAAAGTCAGGTTTTCTTGGCCTTCTTTCCAAGCCAAGAACCTAGAGGTCCCGGACTCCTAGGAGTCCCATTACCAACCTTGACTGACTTAAATTACCGTGGCCTCTTTCCTTGGTCCTGACCCTTTTCAGAATTCTAAGCTTGTTAAGCACTTGGTGGAGACACCCGCCCCCCTGCCATCAGAGAACTTGATTTCAGCAACCTTCACTTACAGACTTCACAATTTTAAGGTGTGGTTTTGGCCCAAGTTTAGGGTCAGGCAGGATAAGAAGATTCATCAATAAAAAGGGATCTGGTCTCATGGCCTGAGCCTAGGGCAGACCTCTACACTGCCAGTCTGCGGCCTCATTTAAGACAAATCTGTCACCAGGAAACTCCAGGACCTGTGGCTCCTTTCTCAGCACTGGCAATGGCCTCGTCATGCTTGTCTTCTGCAAGGCCCGCTGCCCCCACCAGCCCACTCAGTTTGGCCATCGCCGATGCTCAGACCTGGTTTTGGAGCCAAAGCTCTTTTCTGGGCATCTTAAGAGAACACAGGAAGGGAGAGAAAGGGGAGGGAGGGGAGAACTCTTCCACACCAGGGTCAGAAGGCACTGCGACGGGGGCTCTAACGGTGTGTGTCGTGGGCCCCATTTGCGGATTGGTGATGCCTTTGAACGCTTCCAGAGTTTTATCTTCTAATGTGTGAGATAAAACATACAGGATTGTGTAGAAAAGTATATTTAAAAGTAACAAAACACCATTTAAATCTGTGAAATAATAACATACTTTATTTGTAGTGCGTTAATTTACAAGATCTAGTCATGGATCTAATAGTGATCATTTAAACTATAGATGAACACAAATGACATTTCCAGGTATTTTAACAATAGTAATGTGATATGAAAATATCTGTGATTTAGTACATTGGTGCCGGTCATAGGTTGCGTGCATCTGTCACAGAAGGATCTGCTAGGTTTCAGAGAGGTGTAATTGAAGTAAAGGAGGGACTGGAGAAGGGTTGCTGGAAGAGGTGGCTGAGGGGAAGGAGCAAGCACAGTAGTACGGGTACCAACTCCTGGGCCCACTTCTCTGCCCACCAGGTTCATGCAGGAGCTGACGGAGATGCTGGGCTTCCGACCCTATCGCTTTTACTTCTACATGTGGAAGTTTGTGTCTCCACTGTGCATGGCCGTGCTGACCACAGCCAGCATCATCCAGCTGGGGGTGACCCCCCCAGGCTACAGTGCCTGGATCAAGGAGGAGGTGAGGGGTGGGGCCCTAGGAACCCCAGGAACCATTATGTCTCCCCAGGCCTTACTGCAGCAGGTGACTTCAGAGGACAGCTGTGATGTGTCAGGCCCACTGAGTGCTTTGTACACGTAATCTGTACTATACGACAACCCAGAGATAAGCAGCATTGTTTGCATAGCACAAATGAAGAGACTGGGGCTCAGAAGGGTTAATGGACTCATCTAATCTTTCTAACACACATGCTTTCTCCATGTCTGTGGAGTGGAACTACCTGTCCACTTTACAGATGTAAAGACTGAGACCCCTTAACCAAAGTGGTAGATGAAAATCAAGTAGCACCTCCTAGTAACCGCCATCTCTGCTGGCCAGGACAGGAGGAGAGGGATGAAGGCTGTGGGCCAAGACAGGGAGGGACAGTCCTGGAGGCCTGGGAGGGTGCTTGTCACAGTGGGACAGCAACCCTCACTGCCACCCGTCCCCAGGCTGCTGAGCGCTACCTGTACTTCCCCGACTGGGCCATGGCACTCCTGATCATCCTCATCATCGTGGCAACGCTGCCCATGCCAGTGGTCTTCATTCTGAGACACTTCCACCTGCTCTCCGATGGTTCCAACACCCTCTCTGTGTCCTACAAGAAGGGCCGCATGATGAAGGACATCTCCAACCTGGAGGAGAATGATGAGACTCGCTTCATCCTCAGCAAGGTGCCCAGTGAGGCGCCCTCCCCCATGCCCACCCACCGCTCCTACCTGGGGCCCGGCGGCACATCACCCCTGGACACCAGCAGCAACCCCAATGGACGCTATGGAAGCGGATACCTCCTGGCCACCACTCCTGAGTCAGAGCTGTGACCATAGCCCCCACCCTGCCTGCTCTTCCCCCATGCCCAGCCTGCCCACTTCTCTGGGCCTGGCCTCTTCCTCCATGGTGGCTACCAGACCCAGACCAGCCCTCTGCCAAAGAAGAGAGGGTCCACCCTCACTCATTCCCCACCCCTGTCCCAACAGACTCTAATCCCTAGCCCTGAGCAAGAGTCTAGGGACGGTTCTGTCCCCCAGTCCGGGCCCCCAATCCACCTGACCCTCAGAACCTCTCACCAATGTGCAGCCATGTAACCAGAACCATCCAGAAGCCCAATTCCCAGTACAGTGGGGACTCTAAGTAGCTATTTAGGAGTCCCCCACCCTTCTCTGTTCTGTGTGGAAAGGGGCTCCTTGGCTACCGCATGGCGGCAGTGAGAGGCATCAGGCTTAGGGGTGCACAGGGTGGCTTTGGCAGCCTTCTTAAAGCTGGGGATGGGAACTGATATGCTGGGAGTGTGTGGGAGCTTCCAGGTCCTGTTTTGTGAGGTGCTGCCCTCCAGCTTGAGCATGGACTTTGGGAGCAAAGGGAGCTCCAGGGCCCCAGGTGTCGGTGGGATTGTGGGATGTCTTTGTTGCTACCTGGGTTGAGCAGGGTATGTTCTTTCAACCTGCCAGAATCTACACACCTCAGTCAGGGCTTAGCTGTCTCTCAGCCCCCTCCAATGGACCTGGAGCCCAGGATGGTGGCTTCAGCCCCTCCCTCAAGAGAAGGGGGCAGTGCAAGGTGAGGTTTCCAGAGCACAATCTGATAGTCCCCAGCACAGTTCAGATGGTTTGGAGCACAACTGTGAAGCACACTCTGTCTCCCCTTACCTGGGGCCCAGTTTTCTTTCTAGTGGCAGCTTCTCCCCTGGAATGGGGCCTCTGAACTTCAGGGGCTTGTCCCCCAGAAGCCTTGTTCCTGAGGAAAAGACAGTTAATTTCATTTCACTGCCCCTTGGGGCCACCACTCACTCTCCTGTTGCATAAGCATAGGCACCAGTGTGCACATTGTGTGCAGAGACCTGAGAAACCTTTCCCAAGCTTCTCTGGCCCATAGCAGACAGCGCCACAGACAGTGCTGTGGATGTGGGAGGTTGCCAAGGACAAGGCGGAGCCTCTGTCCTGATCTCCAGCACCCAAAGGAAGCTGCAGCTGGGGGCAGCAACCCTGCCGGTTCTTACCATGAGAGCCCCCCTGAAAGAGGAGTTGCTCTAGGAATGTAGCCTATGAGAATTGAGATCCTGAACTAAGAATAAATGTCTAGAGAGACATATGGATGGACGGACGGACAGACGGATGGGTGGATAGGTGGATGGATGGATGGATGGATAGCTGGATGGATGGATAGGTGGATGGATGGATGGATGGATGGATGGATGGATGGGTGGATGGATGGATAGCTGGATGGATGGATAGGTGGGTGGATGGATGGATGGATGGATGGATGGATGGATGGATGGATAGGTGGATGGATGGATAGATATACTGACAAATGGATTGGTAGATGGAAGGCTGGAGGAAGACTGGCTCTATCTTTGAGAGTTTGGGGTGGGGGATAGGGCAGAGCATTCCACAGTGCTAGGTTTGGGCATCTTTATAGCAGGTTCTGAGTTACTCTTGTGACCCTGAATGCGCTTAGCCCTGGGAAGGGCAGACCAGGCCCAAGTTCTCTCTTGTACTTCTGACACCCTGTCCCCCCCCCCGTGTGCCAGCTCCGTTACTCGTCCCTCCCCCACACCTTTCTCATCTCTGGCCTTCTCAGCCCTACCTGTCCTTGAGTGTCTGCGGGGAAAGGGGGATTGCCCTGCCCACGTCTCCCCAAAGAGAGGCCGCTCACCTGCCAACACCTCCTGCCTGGTCCCGAGCAGAATTAGCAACAGGAAGAGCAAAGCCCAGGAGACACTCCACTATGTATACTCTTCTATATATGCTGTTTCTATTGTACATTCAATCTGTACATGTGGGTGTAAATGCTGTGAAATGACAAACCCAATATTATACTGTGGCTGGTGGACTATTTTCATCCTCAGTGCTGTACATATCTATTTTCATTGTATATTTGAAATATTTTTAATTTTGTAGCATGGCTGGGCCAGGCCCTCGCCCGTGAGCCTGCGGAGGAGCTGGGCTGGGGCTGGCTGCTCTCTGGTTGTGGGCTCATTAGCGTTTGTCACAGCCTTTCACTGTCAGCCTCATTCCGTCCTGGCTGTGTCTTTTCTGTGCGTTAGATGCAGGGCCCAGAGCTTGAGGGGTGTGTGTGTGTGTGTGTGTGTGTGTGTGTGTGTGTGTGTGTGGTGCATATCTGTGGGTGTGGGTATAGGTAGGTGCTGATTTGTGACCCCCCAGTGCTCACCACCTTCCTTGGGACCGTGCTGCCTGCCCGCCTCTCCTCCTGCCTAGATCTGTGGCTGAGGCCTGTGGGGGAGTCCCAGCTATGAGGAAGGGCAAGTGTGTCTTGCTGGCGACTTGTCACCTTCATGTCTCTGGTGGGAAGGAGGACCTTGGGGGAGAGGCCCCACATTTATTATCCAGTCAAGTTTTTGCTGTTTGCACTGTTGTCACAAGTTCCTCTGCAGGAAAAATCCTGAATTTCTTAGCATGGTGAGACCTCAAGAAGGTCTCACAGTACTGAAGTCCTGTGTCTGTCCTTGAGATGGTCCTCAGGTTGTTACTCAGAGAGGAACAGCTACCCTCACTGTGCTTCTGACACCTCTGCTTGCTCCATGGAGGAGTCAAGGGCAGGTGGGCCACTGACACGCTAAAACCCACTTGCAGCTTCCCTGGGAAGCAGGAGTTGGCCAGAGAGGGGCAGCCCCAAAGTTCCTGCCTAGGGCCCCCACCCCCGGCCTTGGTGCTGTCCATGCAGTGCCCACTAGGAGACAGGGGCTCCAGGGCTGTGCTCACTGCATTGGGGCAGGGCAGGGCTTGCCTATCAGAGGCCCCTGGCCCTGCCTCCTCTGGGCCCCAGTCACCAGCTTCTTGCTCAGGGAGCCTTCTGTCCTGTCCACTGAGGCAACGTGAAGCCCGCGGCCTCTCGCTGTGGGGGTGGGGGGTGGAGTACGTGAGGTGGTGCCGATCAGGTTGTCTTCTGCCCTCCAGCAATAGCTCTGCAGGGACCGCTGCTTTCCTAGTGCCAGGAGAAACCCTCCTGTGTCCGCCTGCGTAGGCCAGGAGGCTGAGGCCTGGCACCTGTGCAGGCCTGCAGCAGTATTACCAGGCGGGGGGCTGCCCCTCTGCCCTTCCTCACAGCTGAACATCCCCGACCAGATACTCCCCACTGTGAACAGAAGTGAGACTGAACACGGGCTGAAGCACCCGATTCCCTGGGTCCCTGGGTACACCCCGGGTCCCTGAACTAGGCCCCCAAAAGCGGGGCTCCTTTCCGCCTCACTTGGAGACCAATGCCTGGGGCAAGGGGAGGAGGGCCCAAGGCCCCTTCTCACAGAAAGCCTGCTTTGTGTAGGCCCAAGCACACATGCACCGGGCAGTCGCTTTGTGTTTTGGCACAAGTTCAGGGCAGTTCAGGTCCATGCATCCCTTGGCTGGTCAGAGCTCTGCGTCAGGACCACTTAGCCCAGAGGAGGAGATGAGGCACTGTCACCCCAGAGCCCCTTCTTTCTCTCTCCCCGACCCTGGTGTACAATAAAGTGTCTATTCTTACCAAATTCCTCTTGCCTTTCTTACCTGCTCTCAGGGCCGCAGAGAGGGGATGGGAGAAGCCAAGGATCCTGAGGGAGGCACTGGGGCAAAAGCTTGGGCTGGAATGGTGAACAGGACTCCTGTGGGTGCTGGCCGCTGGCTGAGGAGTTTTGGGAGAGACATATTTATTTTTCTAGGAGTTGCAACGTGCACACTTACAATGGGCACGCTGGGTCCCAACTCCTCCATGCACATAACTGCCTGTAATTTTTACCACAGTTCCCGGAGGGAGAAGTTTGTGGTCCAGATTTTTCTAGGTGAGGAAAGTGAGGTTCTGTGTTGTGTAAGGATGGCATTTAGTGTCCTCTTGCAGGGGACATTTCTGTCCTGCCAGACGTCAGAGGAAGCTGTACTTGTCAGCTCAGCGAGGGGGCGGGGCTGGGAGCCTGCCAGTGTCTGGAGGCCCTGAGGAGGAGAGGAAGGCAGGTGCTTGGTGCTGGGAGGTGGACCGGCTGGGAACAAGCGTGTTCTAAGTTCTGAGAGCCACGCCTCGCTTCAGGTGAGCTCTCTTTTGGAAGCTTTCATGGAGGCAAAAAATGAACTACAGGATATGACATCACTTTTTTCAAATTTCTGTCCTAGCTATTGACTTATGAAGAACCCACCGAATGTGCCACACTGTAAAGAAGGGAATGAGTGGTGGCAGGGGAAGCTCTTCTTCCAGCACCCCTTAAGGAGCACAGACACCCTAAGAGGCAAGACGTCTGGCTCCGGGGTGGGATGGCTCACTCCCGTTCTACCCAGCTCCAGTCTGGAACAGTATGCTACTTTGCGATCTCAAACGTTCAGCCAGGATCCCCAAAGGAAAACCTTCCATTTTCTTCCCCTGCCTCAAAGGAAAGTGTTGTTCTGGGAACCGCCACTAGGTGGCGAGAAAACCTTTCTGTCCACATTTTAGCCTGCGGGCCCTCCTCCCCATTCTGTCACTTACTCTTCTGTGGGTTATTCACTGAACAACACTTACTAAGCATTCAACCTGAACAGGATCCCTGTCAGTCATGGGTACATAATGAAATATAAATCAGTACCACGCTATGCCGAGTTTTGCTAAGGGAGGAGCCCAACTCGTGACTCCAAATCTGGCCACCTCTCTTTCAAACATGGGTCGAGGTACCGGAAAGAATCACTCCTTGTACAGTCAGTCACTCCTTTGGCTTAAGGTAATGCTTTCGGTTGAAATGTCAGCCCTCCTCCAGGAGGGAGACACGGATCCACTAAGAGGCAGCATAACAAGGGCTTCAGTGCAAGAGAGCTCTGAAATCAGAGCTCCCAAATTCAAGTTCTAATGCTGATTTGACCTCATATTTCCTGGAAGATATTAACTTTCCTAGTCTGTAAAATAGAGAGAATGCATAGATTTAATGAAATAATCCATGTTGGTCCATGCTGGTTGTTATCCCTTTGTGTTCCGAGTTAGCTCAAATCTTAATGACTTAACACAACCATTTTATTGCAGATCAGTTTTGTGGGTTAGGAATTCAGGCTAGGATTGCCAGAGCAATCCTTCTGGTAGCAACTGATGTCACTTAGTGATATAAAAATGGCACATGACCTGGCATTGGGGGTCCACGCAGCCTTGCTGACATTTACTTAACTGTCTAGTACCTCACTGAGAATGGCTGGAAGTCTGGGTTTGGGCAGAACTGTCAGCCAGGCTGACCACCTACAAATCCCTTCCTCATAACTGGGGGTGTCAAGAGAGACCATTTCAGGGCGGGAAATGAAAGCTGTCAGTTTCCTAAGAGCTGGGCCTGGGAAATGGCACAGTATCATCACTTCTACTGCTTTCTATGGGTCAATAATCCTGCTGATTATTGGGTAGACTTCACTTGTAGATAGGGGATTTGTGGCAGCCTGTGTAATGAGACAGTTCTAGGATCCTAGGGATCTTCATCACTGGCCATTGGTACTTGCACGGAAACTTTCCCTTAGGGAATATCAGCTTGGAAACACAGAACTGAAACTCATGATAGCTCAGTCCTGATGAGAAGGTCAATGCCCAGATGCGGGCCCGGGACAGAGGGAGAAGGCAGTGAGGGAGATGACAGCGAAAGGCAGGAGGACTCTCTGTTTTCTATTTGTCCTCGGGGGCAGAAAACACAAAGTAGTTGGGATCATGAGTCTGTTACCAACTTCAAGCAAGGCATGGAACTTTGAGAACCTACATTTCCTGCTCTGTAACAGGAGGATGACAGTAACAGCTCCCTGAAGAGATGCTCTAGAAATAAAGAAATTCCTTCCTACAGTACCTGCTGTATAGGACTTTTCACATGGAAAAACAATGATGCTCATTAACTATTAGCCTCTTCTCTTGGTTAGGTCCACAGGGCCTACTTCACTGGGGGGGACCCTCCTCCGTGCAATGAGCCAACCTATTTAGAAAACACTGTCTCAGCCTAGAACCCAAAGAAACCACAGGAGGGGAGAGAAAGCCCCTTTCCTGAGAGCGTCCTTGGGGTGAGGGCTGTCTCAGATTCTGCACACGATCCTGTTCCCCTCAACAGCCACAAGACAAAATCTCATTCAGCACCAAGCATAGGGGCTTAGGCCAAGGCTGAAGGAGCCCATAGATCACAGGTAGTTTTGTTTTATAAAAAAAGATCCTGATTTTTTTCACACTTCTGTCATCAAGGAGTGAATCCAGTTGAGTAAATGCCTCCTGTGACCAATAGAAACAGCAGAAGTAATGGTATGTAACTTCCAAAACTAGGCTAGCAGGGGCCATGCCCTTCCCATGCGGTGTTCTGGGGATACTGATGCTGCGGGAACCAGCTGTCATGTGAGAATCCGCCACCAGAGACTGCCCTTGCACTGAGACTGTTTACAGGTGCTTGGGTTCACAGCTTCCGCTGAGACTTCATCCATGGCCAGTGTCCACTGCCAGCCCTGACAAGCCACAGTGAATGTTTAGCCCAGCTGAGCTTCAGAGGTTGGCAGTAGCAGCTGACATCTGACTGCAGCTACATGAGGGACTCAAAGTAAAACCAACCTAGTTACCCAACCAAGCCTTTCCTGGCTTAATGATCCATAAAATCCTGAGCAAAAGCAAAAACATTCCTGAGAAACCAGAATAGTAACCAGAATATGAAACTGAGAGATTCACTCCAACCGCCTCATATAACAGTTTGAGAAACTGAGGCCCAACAGAGGAAGACATTTAATCAGAACTCTTCCAGCTAAGCAAAGGGAAATTGGGGCCAAAGCTTGGGTTTCTTGATTCCCAGTCCAGCACGCCCTCTACCTCTTCGCAGTATTGACAGTGGTAGCCCTGACCTCACACTTTTGTCCTCCCTCCACTAATCTCATGCATTAAGCAAGAATAAAATATTCTGAGTATCAAGGATCATGCTAAATGCTGGGAACAGACAAAGAAGGGTCAGATCAGGCAGCAGTGCCTGCCTTGTGGAGGCAGTCACAAGGTGACTTTGAGTATCCTGTCCCCAGGCACATCCATGGGTGCCAGGCACACTGGCTTAGGTGGGAAGGCGCCTGGGAGGTGGGGAGACAACAGTATCTGTCATTCAGCAACAAACCCTCACCAAGATTACTCCATGCCATGAACAGTGCCAGCTGTGGAACACAAAGCCTTCATGAGGGTCTGTCCTTGAGCTCCCTTGATCTGAGCTGGCTGCATTCTGGGTCTCTCTCTTCTGTGCAGGACTGACTCAAGTAGGGCGGGATCCCTGGATTTCATGAGCACCCAAAAGGAACCCAGGTTCTGTCTGCCTCCCCAGATGCTTCCCCAGAACACTGCTGGAGAGGTTTGGGCCCCAGGACTAATTAATTTGTCTAATGGATGAACTACTTTTGCTGGAATTTGGCCTGGGTGAGAGGAATCTGTGCTTCTGTGCTTTTCTAGACGGAGTCATGTTGAACGCCAAGGAATCTTTCCAGCTGAGCCCCAAGTTAACATGTGTGTAGGGGGATGGGGAGTCTCTCAACCCAGGTGGGGCCTCTGGCCCAGCAGACTTGAACAGGAAGGCCTTTGGGAGTTCCACTCTGCTGGCCCTGATTCTGTGAGTCCATGAATACATGTCACGTGTGTGCACATGCATGCGTGTGCGCATGTGCATGCACACCTATTCTTCTCTGTCCTTGGCCCAAACCCGGCACTGATTCCAACTTCTAGGTTCACTGATGCTTAGGCCTGAACTCCTTCAACTGGAACGTACCTGTGAGCTGGCACCCAGGTCTCTTCTGGCCCTATGACTTCAGAGCCATGGTTTACGAGCCCCTAAGTCCTGGTCTGGCCTCAGCTTGTGGTCTGAACCCTTCTGGTCCCTTTCCTTTAAGAGCTGGGTTGGCAAAGGCTATCTCCCAAGTTCCTGAGAGCTTCAAGTGCAATTTCAGTGGGATTTCCACAGCAATTTAACTTGCCTTCAGCCCTCACCAGAGCTATTCTGGCTGACCTCCACAAAGCCTGGATCTCTCTGGGCTGTCCTCTAAGGCTAGGTTCTCCCACAGCTCTCTTGGGAAGGTGCTCACATTTGATTTGGAGTCTGGGAGTCTCTGCAGGCTATCTTGAGGTGGGTGGAGGATAAAATGAGCCAATGAACAAACAGGTCCCGGCCTTCTCTCACCCACCCTTCCCTTCTCCTTCTATACGGGAAAGACCTCCCCCTCCCTCCCTGCTCAGGGATGATGCTTGATAAAGTAATTCTATTAATGAGATTGGGAGGAAGAAGGGCATGCTAGAAAGGGATGCTGACTCCTTGGCCCTAGCAGAGCTGGAATACTGAAAGAGGAAGTGGGAATCGCAATGGACCCAACCTTGCCTTGGCAACCACTGGGCCCATTCCTTGGCCTAGAGCTCTTCAAAACAAGTGAGGCCCAAAGAAGGAAGGTAGAGAGGAGATTGGATGGCTTCTGTCACCCCACAGAGGCAAGGCCACATAAAACTCCCAATGGAAAAAAATGAAGTGTAAATGGCTTCTCACAAGCAAGATTAGCCTCAGCGTGCAGGAAGGTGGAGAAGAGGAGGCAGGAGGAAAGAAATTTGGGGAGCTATGATTTTCCAACTGTGGCACCTTGTGGTCTTTTTTTTTTAAATGGATACCAGGAGTTGGACTCATGACCTCGCACTTGTGGTCTTGTTTAAGCCCGTTTTCAAGTCCTTGGAGAAATGAAAAAGGGAGACAGAGACCTGGATGGGAGCGTGAGGCGGGACTCTGGACTCCACAGGATGCCCAGAGGAGCAGTTGCTCGGCCTGTCCCACGATACCACAACCAGCTGGATCTTCTCAGTCACACTCAGGCACTGAGAAGGGCCAGACCCAGGCTGCTTTGTACCACCAGGGGGCAGCACACACCTACCCACAGTAGGTTGGCATTCAGGCGGGCAAGGGCTCTCCTCTCTTCCCAGCACATGTGTTTTGGGGGAACAATATGATTTCACACACACAGAGATGATGGGGACAAGCCCTGTGATCCCTACTGTAGTACACTGACTCTCCCAGGAAAGCTCAGAAAGGCCCAGGGAACAGGTTAATTCAGAGTTCTGCAATAAAACTGTCCAGTAAGTGGTAAGGCCTTCTTGAGAGGCCTCCAGCCTGAGGCTGAGCTCCCCTAGTCAGGAGCTGGACAGAGATCCTCCTCCTAGAGCGCCTTTCCATGGCTGCCTTTTTCCTCAGCTTCTCCTGCGTTTCCCTGTCCCCACCCCAGCTTTCTCATCTCGCTGCTTCCTCGTGGCCTCTTTTTGCCTGACGTTTTCCCTCCACCCTCTCCCCAGGTGCCCATCGCCAGCCTCCAGCTCTGCAGAATGGATGCACTGACTAGGCAGAGGGTTCCTGGGGAGAACAGGCTGATTTATTCAGGGATACACCTGGTCTCTGGAACAGCTCCTGGCAGATAGTAGGTGTTCACTAAATATCTACTGAACGAACAAATGATTCAGGTGTGGGAGACAGTAATGGGTTTTCTTTCTCCTGACCCATTCTACCTCCATTAACTTGTCCCTCTTCTCAGAATGATCGAGGTGTCAGCCTGGAAAGCAAGGGAGAGACTGCAAAGGGCTTGCAAGGACACAGTCCAGAGAATACGTTAAGGTTGTCTATACGGTCAGTTTACTATCCCAACGGTGGTGCATCCTTCCACTCCAGCTCTGGTCAGTTGTGGGTCTTCTCCCTGTCACATTGAGATATTTCTTTCCATTGCAGCAAAATCGAAGTCACTTAAAATCTGAAATGTAGGCACCAGGTCCAAGGACTGGGGAGACTGGGAACAAAGGGGGCACTTTGGAAATGTGTGCTTCTGACTACAGCCCAGGATGCTACCTGCATATTAGTACACATCATCAAAGATCACCAAGGACACTTGCTTATGAAAATCTTCTGCATTTGCACTGGGCTTTTAGCCTTTCTGAAGAGCACATGGAAGCTCTTAGTTTTCTCACTATTGCTAGGTACCGCCCCACCTGGAAACTGCTTAGTGCAGAAGTGTGCAGGCAGCTTTGGCAATCGCTTTGCATTTCTGCCATCAAAACCTTGCATCACCCAGACACGAGGGCTTCCTGGAGCTGTAAAAAGAAAGACAGAGAGGCAGACACACAGAAAGAGAGAAGGAAAGGTGAAAGGGGGAAAGGAAAAATGAATTAATTAACGATGTAGAAGAGGTTCTGAGCTTAAACACAAACAAATGAATCTGGAAACTGCACTTGGGATAAGGCCAGCAAAGTCTGCATGCTGCCGAATGTTTTGGGTAGGACAGCTTCTCAATCACTTAGCAAACAGGTTCTGAGAAGCAGGCGCGGTGGGGACTACCAAGGTGCAAAAAAACAGCCTGGAAGTAGCTCAGGTCAGGGAGGAGAGAGCAGACAGAACCACAGGCAAAGCCAAACTGCAAGGAGCCAGCAACCGTAAGACTGGGACTTGGCACTTCCTATGTGCCCTCTAGGGCAACTGTAAGCCAAACTTCAACCCAATAACCATCTGGGGCAAGTACCCCACACCCGTAACACGCCCAACGCCAGAGCTAAGGCTTCCCCCCACCCAGACGCACCAAGAAGAGCCACTGCTCTGCCCTGGGCCATGCGGGTTCCAAGATGGGGGCTGAAGTAATTGTGACAGAAGCCGCATCAAGGTCACAGGCTTCCAGGGAACAGGATGGGGTTGCGGTGGTAAGAGGCCCCAACACGATGTCTGGGGCAGGAGAGAGGAGCTTCCTCCTCGAGGCCCCTCCAACTCCCTTTCATCGCGATCTCCAGTCCGCCGCAATGAGATGGCAGTATCTCCACTGGCTGAAAGGCTCAGCAAGAAGGGGCGGGTGAGGTTAGGGGTCAGGGGTCGAGAGCGCTGGGGTGTCACCCGGGCTGCAGTGGGAGGAGCTTCGAGCTGGGGGAGGCGGGAGCGGGCCGGGACGGATGCTGGCGGAGGCGCGCAGGGGCGGCGCGCTGGGCTGGGCACCGGCGGCGAGGGGGGTTACGCGCCTCGGTTGGCTCTGCTGCGCGGAGGAAGGCTGAGCTCGTCTGTCCGGGTCCTGCAGCGTTCGGGGTCGTCTCCACGCCCCGCCCCGCCCACCCTGCCCCGCAGAAGGCGCGCCCAGGCCAGGCGGAGCTCGGAGAAAAAGGCGCCACCGGAGCTTGGTGTCCGCTGCCATCGCTGGAGGGAGACGCAGAGCCTCCCGAGCCCCAGCCCACCGGCGCCCAGGCGGCGCCCCCGTAGGCCATCGCGCCCGCCCCCCGCCGCGAACCAAGTCCTGCTCCCGGCTGCCTGGAGATGGGCAGACGCGTAGATGGCGCGGCTCCCGGCGCCGCCAGATCGCAGGAGCCCGGCGCCGGGGCGCTGCGCTGAGGCTCCCGCTAGCCGCGGCCCAGGAAGCCTGCAGGTGTCCTTGGCCGCTCCGCTGCCGCCTGGGCGCTCCCTGACCAGCACCTAGAGCTGCGCTCCGCGGGGCGGCCCCGCCCCTCCCCCGCGCTCGGCGCCGCACCGGACGCCCGGTCTGAGGCCCCCCCCGCCCCGGCACGGCCCCCGCAGCGCGGCGCCCAGCCCGGCGCAGCTCGCACCCGCGGACGCAGGACCCAAGGCTCGCTCCTGCGGGTGCGCCTGTTTCCTGCCGCTGCCTCGCCAGGCGCAGTCCCCGCCCGCCGGTCCGCCCGGCCCCGCCTGCACTCGGTGCCCAGCGCTGGATTTATGAATGGGGGGGAAGAGGCCACATGCCGCCGCCGCCTCGTGTTGACCGAACGCAGCCTGAGCCCTTGGTGCTCCGGCGGCCGTGAGAGCGTCGGCCTGGTCCCGGCAGCCGTTCGGAGGACTTGTTGCTGCTACGCTGCCGCCGCTCCCGCGTCAGCGCGGTCTGGGAGCCCGAGGGTGGCCCGCGTGAGTGTGAGCGCGCGCGCCGGCCCCTCACTGCGCCCGGACTGTGCGCCTCTCCGTTTCCGAGGGGCCTGGGGGGCGTGTCTCCACCCCGGAGCGTTCCTGCGTCCAGTCCTGGTGGGAGAGCGCGCGTGTGCTTGCCCCTACCTCCCCGGGGCCCTGGCTTGAGTCCCGTGGCTCTTCTCCCCGCTCCGGCCTCGCTCCCCGCCACTGCCTGCCCGAACCCAACCACCTGTGCACCCGAGACACCCAACTCCTCCCGCTTCGCGCTCCCGGGAAGGGGGGAGGCAGGGGCAGGGCCGCGCCGCAGAGGGGGCCGCCGCCGCCTCCTGCCTCCTCCTCGTCTCCTCCCCCTCCCCTGTCTGACGCTGCCTTCTCGGGAAGGGTGTTTGGAGGGCAGCGGCCGCCCCAAGCCGGAGCCCTGCAGCGCTTCTTATGATCAGCTCGGTGTGTGTCTCCTCCTACCGCGGGCGCAAGTCGGGGAACAAGCCTCCGTCCAAAACATGTCTGAAGGAGGAGATGGCCAAGGGCGAGGCGTCGGAGAAGATCATTATCAACGTGGGCGGCACGCGACATGAGACCTACCGCAGCACCCTGCGCACCCTACCTGGCACCCGCCTCGCCTGGCTGGCCGATCCCGACGGTGGGGGCCGGCCCGAGTCTGATGGCGGTGGCGCGGGCAGCAGCGGCAGTAGCGGCGGCGGTGGTTGCGAGTTTTTCTTCGATCGGCACCCGGGCGTCTTCGCCTACGTGCTCAACTACTACCGCACCGGCAAGCTGCACTGCCCCGCCGACGTGTGCGGGCCGCTCTTCGAGGAGGAGCTCACCTTTTGGGGCATCGACGAGACTGACGTGGAGCCTTGCTGCTGGATGACCTACCGGCAGCACCGCGATGCCGAGGAGGCCCTCGACATCTTTGAGAGCCCGGACGGGGGCAGCGGTGGCGCGGGGCCTAGCGACGAGGCCGGTGACGATGAGCGAGAGCTAGCCCTGCAGCGCCTGGGCCCCCACGAGGGAGGCGCCGGCTCAGGCTCGGGGTCTGGGGGCTGCCGCGGCTGGCAACCTCGCATGTGGGCGCTCTTCGAGGACCCCTACTCCTCCAGGGCTGCCAGGGTGAGTGGCAGGAGCCCGGTCTCCTCCTCTCGGGTTTTTGAGAGGTGTGTGGCAGTAGTGGGGAAGGGTAGGGGGCAGGGAAGAGCGGATGAGACTGACCGACCACAGCGGGCTGATCCTGCCTCCTTCCCATCTCCCCTGGGCCCACGCTCCCACCGTGTCCCCTGTGCTCACCTCATCAGATTGCACACACTTGACTTACTACTTGGACCCAATCCCAGCTGCCTGCTTTGCCGCATCCCACCCCCCAGGTGGGGTGCTCTCAACTCAGCTCTTTAAAGCCCTGTTTTCAACTGCCCCCCCACTCCTCAGGGCCACAGTCCTGGAGAGCTGAAGTTTGGCCTTCTGCTGGACTAAGGCAGGAAACCAAACCGGGTGCATTATGTTAATATTTCCATGCTATCCCGTTTAATTCTTGCCTGCAGCTCATTTTGCTAGCAACTGTATGTTTTGGAGAGCGGTTGATAGGCTCTAGCATGCTCAGCTCAGGAAAGGCAGAACTGGACCCAGGCCTCTAGTCCCAGCTGAGGAGGAGCTTGCTTTCTTTAGGGATCAGGTCATGTACCAAGGCTTTAGCACACCTGGGATGGCCTGATCTCAGCGGGGTTGAGAGGAGAATGAGACAGGAAAGGTCTGCAGTTCTAGACCCTTTAGGCTTCCGTGGCCAGTGGCCAGCCACAGGCTTCCTGGTGATGAAACCAGATTTGTTGCCCCTTCCTGCTGCGGCACAAAGTGGCTTCCCAGAAAGCTGTGGTTCAGGTTACTTCTCCACATGGGGTGAGCTGTGGGGACAGGTTGATTTAGGTGAGACCTGGTCCCTCCAGACTACCCTTCCTTGAATTTCTTTCAGTTTCTCTTAGCCCTTATAGGTGGGAGGAGGTGGTCAGGAAGGCACTTGCCCATTTATGCTTGGGCAGGTAAACCCTGCAGGAAGGAAGGCTTTAAATTCTTTAAAAAAAGAAAATCCCAAGAGCTGTGTCTGATCTCATGAGCATAGCCAAAAGCCTGGCTGGGGTCTGTCTGGGAGAGAGGCAAGAGCAGAATGATTTGTTGGGTCTGAGGACTGCTTCTTGCTCAGGATGTTGGTCAGTATCTCTGGCAGCCCAAACTGTCATGTTGATGAGACTCGGGGCCCTGCCCTGGCCCCAGCACTCCTTGGGCTGGGCATCATCCTAACTGTGGAAGGAAAAGTTCCATTTCCCCAACCGGGGAGGACAGAGGTTTGGGGAATGCCTGTAAGGAAGGGCTAGGCTGGCATAAATGCCTGACCTGGGCAGACTCATCTCCTGCATGGAAGAGAGAGGCAGAGGTCTCAGGGACCAAGGCATGCTGGGCTGGGGCTGCAGGCAGCCACTAGAAGGCAAAGGTGTTTTTTCGGTTCCCTTCCCATACCAGCAGCTTCGGTTTCATTCTTTGCAACTCTGAAGCTCAGAAGGTACAAGCACAGTAATGCCAGTGGCCTGGGTCTGCCATGAGTTCTAGCTTCTCATGTAGTTCACTGACCTGCTAGTGTTGGCTCTTAGCTGTCTGCACTAGAGAAGACAGATTCTTTCAAAACTGTGGGTGAGAGGGAGGCAGGTTGAGCTTGATAGAGAAGTGAAAAGGGGATAGACCAGGGAGGAGGGGTGAGAGGAGATGGTTAAGGGAGGTAGGTCGTATGTATGAGCGTTCTGGGGTCCCTAGGGGCTTTTCACCCGCTCAGGTTCTTCCTTCTGGGATTGCAAGGGTCTGTAGTACCAGGGATGCTGAACCTTTCAGAGACAAGTGACTAACCTTCAACCCCAAAACCACTTACTTATCGCAAAGTGTCAATGCTGCAATTAAACTTGAATATTGAGGTTTTCGTTTAGAAAAAGCAACTCATACACTAGCATCTTTTGTCTTAAAAGAAAAGCATGTAATACTTGTGCCACAGGTTTGCCACTACTGGACTACCGTCAACTCACCATAGGATAGCCCAGTCAGGGTTTCTTTAATTAAGCTTTTCCCCTTCTTGGAATCCTCTAGGGACCCAAGATCCCTTGCCCTTATGATAGGAATCCCTTCCGTCTGGACTTTTCAGCTAAGGCCTGAAGTTTGGGAGAAGGCAGGGTTAATCCTTTCATTTAAGCAGTGAAGAAAGCAGTGGTCAGACACACCACATACCTTGCCAGAGATATTTAATGAAAAAAAGAGCCAGCACACCACCCGTAGCATCCAGCCTTCAAGTTGTCAGTACCAATATGAGCAGCGCGCTGCTGCTCTGGCTGGCACATGTGCCAAATGACTTGCCCACATCTAAGTAACAGGCAGCGCAGCCTTCAGCTGCTTCCTGACACTGGTGGGAATACACAGTTCTTAAAAATTAATACCTGCTATTCATTGAGTACCCTGTGCAAGTATTTTGCTATGCATACTTCAGTCTGTAATCCTCCCAGTGAACTTGAAACAAGGCTGTTACCCCCACTTAACAGACTGAGGCTGCAGGCAACCGAACAGCTGGCCAGAGATGACTACATGTTGAGATAGTGGCTGGGCTTTGAATTGAAGCCAGAGCTCCTAACTCCCTAGCCCTTGCTCCCGTGATTACAATAGACTCTAGCCACTGGTAGAGGCTGTTTTCAGCATGGAGAGGTAGTGAGTTTCTTGCTCTGGTCTGAGTGATGTTCTGAGGTTCTCTGCCTCCCATGGGTGACATTAGAGAACCTAGGAGTAGATGAGGAGTCAGAAGGGACCTGCCCTGTGGCTCCTCCAGGCCTGAGGGCACGGTGCCGTGCAAGGGGTTCTGGCTCTTCATTCTCCCACCAGAGCCCTTTGCCCCTTGGGTGTGTATGCATGCTTTTCCTCACAGCCATGCCCACCTGGAAGGGTATGCAGCACTTCAGGGAACCTAGAAGGGCACCTGAGGGCAGAGGATCAGTGCTCCACCCCAGGGTGTCTGCACACAGCAGCCCAGTCATCTGAGTAGTGTGTTATGACAAGGGCAAAGCAGACAAACAGAAGGTGAACTGCGCTGGTGAGGAAAGCCTGCTGCCTAGCTACCAACCTGTCCAGCGGATCTCTTCCTGGTCATACCCCCAGCTGGATATGTGCACTCCGGGTCCTTTTCTTGTGGCTGCATGCCACTGTGGTTCTGCATCTGTGGCCCACTCTGGGGACAGGTATGATGGGCAGGCTGGCCCTGTCCCCACCTGCCTGCTCCCCTGGTGAGATTTCAGGCTTCCCAAGACTGAAAGGTGGTTTCACAGCCTCACAGACCCCAGTGGAACTTTGGAAGCACCCAGCTGTATAATCATTTCTTCCTGCTTTTCTAAGAGCAAACTGAGGCCTGGTAATGACCCTAGGTCAACCCAGTCTCCAGAGGTTTCAGAGGCCCAGCTGGCTTCAGCTGAGTTGTCAGCCCTATTAAGGATTACAGTTCTTTTGCCTGCTCCGAAACAACTTATGCATGGGTTTTTCCTGCAGTGTTTCCCTTCTGAGTTGAGGAGGCGACCTCCAAGCTCTGTGCTGCCCCAGGGAGGCACCTGGAGCTGGGTTTTCACCTTCATCAGGCTGTGGGGCAGGTTATTGGTCTGTGTTTTCTTCCACTGTCTCCTCCAGCCTATATGCAGCAGAGATTATTAGCTTCATTTTACAGACAAGGAAACTGAGGCCTGAGGAGTCTTGCCGGGTGGCACAGCTGGTAGAACTAGGACCCAAACCCATGTCTAGGGAGTCCATGTGTGGCCTCCCGTGACGCCCACCCGGAAAGGACCTCTGGCTTCTGAGAGGGCCCAGGGTGGCCCTTCCTGGAGGTCTTCCTCCTCTGCTCTCATCTTGGCCTTTCCTTTACTCCTCATTCCTAGAATTGCTAGATTCTGACCCTCTCTTTTCGTACTGTGGGATTTTCATGAGAAAAAAGCAGTGAGGCTTAGGAATAATTACTGGGCTTCCCCTGGCCCAGGCAGAGGACTAAAAGTAAAGCCTTCTAGCAAAGAGACTGAGAGGTTTGTTGCCCCCACTCCTTCCGAAGATCCCTTGGCTTCTGTGGCATTACCTAGGGACCCACTACATGGTGATCACAACAGGCTTTGGAACGAAGGCCAGCAGTCACTGATTTTGTGCCCTCTGAGCTAGCATGACAAGAGCCTGTGCCCAGGAAGACAGTGCCAGCCCTCCCCATGCAGCCCTTCCTCCTCTTTTCCAAGGAACAGGAGGGGCCAGGCAGACTGCGGACCCTGCCTCAGGTAGCATCCCAGTCTTCTGGTTTTGTTTTGTGTATTTCTTTCTCTTCTGAACAGACCAACGTTTGCCTCTGAACGTCTTGTCTCTGGATGATGAGGTGTTTTCTGTTTGTCACCATTTGGATTGGTGTGTGGAGTGGGGGGAGGGGGTAAAATAAACTTGGGCTATTTTGGAGAGTGGAGGAAAGAGCAGGCGGGAGCAGAGTCAGGCAGCTGGTCCTTGGCGGGAGGGAACCCCCGGGTCCTTCACCTCCACAGGGACAGTGCCATCCTGGGTGCTGAGCCCCAGAGCTCTCCTGCCGTCCTCATTCCTGGACGCAGCCAGTATGCCCTGACCCTGGCCCGCCCCGTGACAGGGTGTTCTTCAGACCCAGGAGTGGTCACCCAGCCCCTGGAAGGAGGCCCCACCAAGAGATAGGTACAGTGCACCCCAGAGAGCAGCAGAGGTCCTAGGGCCCCAGGGCGTGAAGGTATTCCTAGGCGTACCTTTGTCACTTCCGGCCCCAGTCAGAGGGGCTGATGATCCCTCTCCTGACAGGCTCCCCAGAACCCTGGGGAGGGGCAGCAGTCACTTGGGCCTGGTCATTCAGAAAACGTCTTCTGAACCCTACATGACAGGCACTGTGCTGGGTTCTAGAAATGTAAAAATGAGTCAGAAATGTGAAAAAGAGTTTTCTGCTAATGAGGATAGCCAGGTCCGGTGGACAGGAAAATTAGGTGCTGAGAAATGACAATAATACTAGACCGTGAGAGGTGTCACAGTAGTCACGAAGACATAAACGTTCAGTAGAAGGCAAGAAGAGGGAGTGCTCAGTCCTGCCTTACATCGGATGGGAGAAGTTTGGCGAGAGGACAGGAGTGAGCTGGGTGAGCCTTGCAGGGTAGTGACTTTGCGCCCTTCAGTAATTTTGAGAAGGAAGTAGGTTATAAAGAAATAAATTTGCAGTGTGGGTCATGCAAATCAGTGCAGTGGTCAGGAAAGGGAGGAACTTCCAGGCCGAGAGACCGGTCCTAGTGGAGCTAGGACCACATAGGACCTGGATGTGTGATAGCCAGGAGTTCCTTTCCACTCATCAGGAGGCTCTGGGCAGCTCATGGCCTCAAGAAAACCTAGAGTGACTTGGCAGAGGGCAGACAGACGCTAACTCTAGACACTTGAGCCCGAGGGTCCTGGTCCAGGCCAAGAGGAGCCAGGGCTGGGCTTGCTCCTGGGGAGGTCTGAGGGGATCGGGGCCCAGAGATAGCGCAGGGACACCTCCACGGCATGCTCCCTCCTTCCCTCCTTTCTTGCCTCTTACTGTCAGGCACTCCACTACCTTCCCAGCACTGCCAGGCACTAGGATCTCAGGATCTCACTTTCCTGGGAGCTCAGCCCCTCACCCAACCCCACAGCTCCTGCAAGCATCTTCGGCTGTGTTCTCAATTTTTTCTTCTCCTACACTTCATCCTTAATATAGGTTTTTGGGCATGCGTCTCCTTATGTTTATCTGTCCATCTGTCTCCCTGGCCTTCCTTCCTTGGGCTCTCCTCTCCTGCCCTGGATGACTATGTTCAGTTCCCAGTGATTGGTGTCTGTCACCTCTCCCCTTGCCCAGCCTGTGCCAGACTCCTGAGACACTCCAGGCTCTGAGTTTCACAGTGTGGCTTCTTTTAATCCTCAAAACAACCACAGAAAGTATTCTACTGTCTTCACTTCTGACATACCAAGTGTATTGCAGCCTCAGGGCCTTTGCACTGCCTCTTCCCATTGCCTCTGGAATTCTGACTTCCTGTGACTTTCTCCCTCATTCTGTCAAGTCTCTGTTCTGATGTTACCTGGTCACTGTGGTCTAACTTGACCATCCTATTTGGAATAGCCCCTCTTCTTCATCACTTTTCTCTCCTTTATTTTTTCCATACCACTTATACGACCTAACATGCTGTGTATTTTACTTGCTTATTTGTGCTCTCCACTAGAATGTAAGGGCCAAGGGATGGGGGTGGTTTGTTTTTTTCCTGCTATTCCCAGCACAGTGTCTGGTACATAGCAAACTCGTAGTTTTCCAGTGTACAAATGAAGATCCTAAGGAGGCTAGGAGAGCCTAAGAAGGGGATGAAAAGTCAGAGAGAGGGTCAAAGTGATCGAAGAAGTATGTGACCTGACATTTCCCTAGAACAGCCAGAGTGGTGGGTTGGTGGAGGCACCTGATGATGGGTCTGACCCACTAACTGGAACACCTAGGCCTTTGGAGATGGGCCAGTCCCCTATATAATTTGGCACCAGCAGGAAGTTGCATGCTCCTGTCCAAGGTCCTGAGACCCTGTTTCCTCCTCCCAGCAGCCGCTGCAGGTAGAGCCTGTTCACACCAGCACTTCTCTGCTTGGACCGTTTTAATTTCCAGCAGAAGCCATGGCCTGTGTCCTCATGCAGTGGAAAGAGCTGACAGCTTCAGGACAAGTCACTTCTTCCAGGTCTCAGTTTCTTCATTATAAAAGCAGAAAGGGTCATTTCTACTTCAGAAAAGCCAGAATGCTGTGGTAGTTTGCCTGTGGAAGCTGTGCACACGGATCCCCCGAGGCCTCCACTCTCCAGCACCAGCACCATTTGATTGGGCACTTGCTGTGGAGAAGCTCATTTAATCCTACAGTGACCGTGCAAGGTGTGTAGCAGTGCTGTCCCCCTCCAACAGCACTGCTTACCTGCTCGAGTGGCAGAGCCAGGCTAAGGACCCCAGCAGGTCGTCCAGCTGCGGACTCCTAGCTCTCCTCTGCCCTCAATATGGTGGCTCAGGGGCTGAGTTGGGGGTGTGGACACTGCTGGCTCTTCAGGATGGCTCTGCAGTACTGGACAGAACTCTGGAGCTTGAGGCTCTGGCTCCTTTCATGTGATGTTGCTGCAACCACATTCCCTTTGGTTCTGGGAAGCCCTCAATCAAGGGGGTTGGAGAATAACACAGCATCCATGCCCTCAACCACACCCCTGCCTGGTGAAAAGCCCTGATTTCAAGCAGGTCCACCATTTAGGAAATAATTTGCTTGGGGAAGAATTTAGGAGAGAAAGAAATCATTTGGGCCTTGAAGCAGAATTTGTAATTTTGGGGTCACACATGGGACAGTTTTATGTAGGGAGAAAAAGCAGAAGCAAGGGAAGACAGCATGAATGAGGGTTGTTCCCTAACCCAGGGCAGGTGTATATTCTGGGCTTTTATTTTAAAGGGAGAGTAAAACAATAAAAAGGTAAATGGATGCAACTAGAGACCATACTCCTAAGGGAAATATGTCCTGGGCTTCAAGGATGCCTTTGCTTGCTAGAGAAGGAGCCCATGACAGCGGCAGCTGAAGGTGGAGGCAGGTGCCTTGTCCCTGGGGGTAAGAGAAGCCCAGGCCACACCATCTTCCCTCCCTCTCTGCTCCCTGTGCTTAGCCCCTTGGCAGCTCTTCCTGAACTTGTTTTTCCAAGTCACTAATTAGCCTCATGCTTGGGCTCCCAGGTGGGCTAGCTCTCTTGGCTAACTGTCCTTAGAGAGAGAGAGCTCGGCTTCCTATGCTTCCTGGTGGAGCTGGGACCTGTTGTCCCTACCTCTTACCCCAGCCCCTGTGCTTCTCTGGTTAAGGAGTGCAGCTGGGACCCTGAATTCCCAACACCACCCTGGCTACCACACACTTGTGCTCTTACCAGCTCCCCGCTGATGACCATGGAAACCTTAGGTTAGTCTGCATTGTCTTGGCATCCCATTTCTCAGGGGAGGGAAGATGAGGCCAGCAAAGGCACTTGAAACTTACCTTTCCCAGGAGAAGCAGACAGGAAAAGCTCCAGGCAAAGGTGTAAAGTAGGAAAAGTGTCTACCCCCTTCTCCAGCCTTGTCTTCCCATGCCAGTTCTGATCAAAGTCGAGATACATTGTCCTCTAAGATGGGAGATTTGTCCTAAGCCCTAAGGGAACACATTCCTAGGGGTAAAATAGGATCAGGGAGCTGGCTGGGAACAGGCTTAATTCAGAGCTGGCATTCCTACCTGAGAATCGATCTTACTCGGGGTTGTAAAGATGGTAGTATGAAGGGATGGTGTAGACTCTCAGGTGAAGCAGCAGTTCAAATCTGGTTTTCACTCTTCTAGATTGTGTGCCCTGAGATGAGTGACCTTTCTGATTGTCAGTTCCTCCTTCATAAAATGGGATGGTGAAACTTGTGTCCCAGGTTCCTGGGAGGGTTGAAGGCAGTGGCCCATAAAGTGCCTAAAGGTGCCAGGCATAGAATAGGCAGCCGATGAGTGTCTGTGGCCCAAGTTCCTTCCTAAAACTTGCTCCTGTGCCAGAGCCCCTGGGGAATAGTTTAGGAAAGAAAGGAATCATCTGGGCCTTGAAGCAGAGCTTAGAACCTTGGGGTCACAAATGGGACAATTATGTATTTAGGGAAAAAAGCAGAAGTGAAGGAAAATAGCATGAGTGAGGGGTTGTTCCCTAAGCTGGGAGGGGCTCTTGGTTTATTTTCCCAGATCCCTGTGTTCTGCAAAGGTGCTTTGCATACCATAGAACAGGTTGTTCCCTACTTCCCTCCTGGTGCAGACTCCTCTGAGTCCCCGTTGGACAGGGATAAGGCCATGACCAGGTGGAAACCGGGACAGGACAGCCTGGGGGTTGCCAAATGATCATGGGGCCACAGATCTTCTTCACCATCTATTTAAGCTCAGCAGTCTGCTCCCAAAGGGAGCCCAGCTCTGCCACTAAGTGGGACAGGCAGCAATAAGGAGCCAGTGTCTAGACCCCAGCAAGAGGCATGCTGATGGTGCTGGACAGCATGGCATGAATAACAGATGAAGTTTCCATAATTGACGTTATTACACATGTAGTTCATTTCCATTCATCATCACTGGACACGTAAGCCTCACCTTTCCCTTGATGAGTGCTGCTGTCATCAGTCTATCCAGGATCCCAGCAGCTGTCAGAATCAGCAGCTGGTTATTCTGGGCAGACCACTATCTCCTGCCATAGTGCATGTTGTGTTCTTTTAGGAAGTTCCTCACCATGGAGTCAGTCAGCACAGACACCCTGAGATGAGGAGCAGGAGAGGGACTGAGACTCGTGGCTCGAGATGGCTCCTGACTAGAGTTGTGGTTAACAGGCTCAGCCAGTGAAGGTCCCGGTCATTCCTTGCAGCCCCTCGACCTCTGAGCATGTCTAAAAGCAGTGGACCTCAAATTTGAAAGTGCATCAGGATTACCCAGAAAGTTTACTAAGATTGCTGGACCCTGTACCCCTAATATTTCTTAATCATTAGGTTTGAGCAGGGACTGAAATTTGCATTTCTAATCAGTTTCTGGGGACCTGATGCTTTTGGTCCAGGACCTGACTTTGAGGACCACTGCCTGGTCACCCCAGCTATGGTCTATGGACACAGCCTCACCTGAGAGCTTGTGAGCACAGCAGAATGGCAGGCTCTGCCCTACACCTCCTCAGTGAGAATCAGGTTGGAGGAAGACTTGCAGCTGGTTTGTACTCCAGCTACAGTTAGAGAACGCTTCAAGCACAATGGTGAGTGTGCGCAGAGCTGTCATGGACAGGGCCAGGCAGCTGCAGTTCCCTGACCTGTTGTTTCCAGCCGAGCACAGTCTCTCTTTTGTGTGCTGTGACAAAAATTAGTATTATCTTAGAACACCTGCGCAGAGGGGAGAGAATCCCAGCCCTAGGCTCCATCTTAGTCCCACTTTACCTCTCCTGGACTGCCTGGTGGCCTGGGTGCCCACTCTCCGTGAGCACAGGTCCCTGGAGCCCATCCATCCCTGCATTGACAGCTGCTCCCTACTCTTCCCTACCCACAGGTGGTGGCCTTTGCCTCTCTCTTCTTCATCCTGGTTTCCATCACCACCTTCTGCCTGGAGACCCACGAGGCCTTCAACATTGACCGAAACGTGACAGAGATCCACCGGGTGGGGAACATCACCAGCGTGCACTTCCGGCGGGAGGTGGAGACAGAGCCCATTCTGACCTACATCGAGGGCGTGTGTGTGCTGTGGTTCACCCTGGAATTCCTGGTGCGCATTGTGTGTTGCCCAGACACTCTGGACTTTGTCAAGAATCTGCTCAACATCATCGACTTTGTGGCTATCCTGCCTTTCTACCTGGAGGTCGGCTTGAGTGGTCTGTCATCCAAGGCGGCCCGCGATGTGCTCGGCTTCCTGCGTGTGGTGCGCTTTGTGCGCATCCTGCGAATCTTCAAGCTCACACGCCACTTTGTGGGGCTCCGGGTGCTGGGTCACACTCTGCGTGCCAGCACCAATGAGTTCCTGCTGCTCATCATCTTCCTGGCCCTGGGCGTACTTATCTTTGCCACCATGATCTACTATGCTGAGCGCATCGGTGCCAGGCCCTCCGACCCACGGGGCAATGACCACACCGACTTCAAGAACATCCCCATCGGCTTTTGGTGGGCCGTGGTCACCATGACGACGCTTGGGTATGGGGACATGTACCCTAAGACATGGTCTGGCATGCTAGTGGGGGCGCTATGTGCCCTGGCCGGTGTGCTCACCATCGCCATGCCTGTGCCAGTCATCGTCAACAACTTCGGCATGTACTACTCCCTGGCCATGGCCAAGCAGAAGCTGCCCAAGAAACGAAAGAAGCACGTGCCTCGGCCTGCCCAGCTTGAGTCACCTCTTTACTGCAAGTCTGAGGAGACCTCTCCCCGGGACAGCACCTACAGTGATACCAGCCCACCTGCCCGGGAAGAGGGAGTGGTTGAGAGGAAACGGGCAGGTGAGTAGGGCTTGGGAAGGAAGATGGACCCCTTTCCCACAGTGGCTGTGGGAGTCCCACCGGATAAACCTCAGCCCTTGGAATTTAGGGCTGTGCTTTAATGTGCTGGCTTCCCAAAATATAAGATGTGCTTTTATGAGGGCAAAATATCAAAGGTTGAATTTCTCTATTCTCTGACTTTCATAGTCTATGGAGTGAATCTTCAGTGCAGTGTAGGCGGTGATGGGCAGTGCATGGAGCTGTGTGATAGAAGCTTTAGTTTCTCTTCCCTCTTGGTCGTGTGCTATGTGCCCTGAGGCCAGCCCCTCACCCTCTCTGGGCATGGATTTCTCACCTGTAAAATGGGAATGATATATAAATATCGTATCTCCAAGATGCTCATGAAACCCAAATGAATGATGGATGTGAAAACATTTTGAGAAGTTACAACCATTTTGCTAATGTCAGGTGCTGTCATTATTAGCCAGAGAGCAGGGCAGCTGTTCTTCCAAGGTGCATCAACACATGAATCATTTCTTTCCCAACATTCGAGTCTGGTGTCTCTTGGCCTAAAAAATGTGATAACGTAACAGTAGTGGGAGGCTGCCTTCTGTTCAGCACCAGCTAGATTGAGTCCTGGGCTAAGGGTTTGACACGAGATGGAAGGGAACCGAGCAGGGAGGGGCTGGAAGTGGAAGAGACTGGTGCCTACACCCTGGAAGAGGGGCTTGGGCATCAAATCCTGTCCTTCAGAGACTAGAGAAGCCAGCCTGAAGAAGCATACTCCACCTGGGTCAAGAGACCAAGGGAGGTCGGCCCATTGCCCAGCAACATAGAGCTAGGCCAGAGGTCAGGTAAGTCACCAGCTGTTAGGATGGGATGGGCTCTAGGGAAGAGCAGGATGCCTGGAATGGAGGCCTGTTGTATGCTAGGTCCCTAGGGACTGGGCTAGCCAGGAAATTGGAGCAGCAGCTCTTTGCTAAGTTATGGGACAAAGTGGGAATAATTCTCCAAGGGAAGGTGCCCAAGTCAGAGCAGTCACCTGTGGCCCTTAGGCATGTGCGCATCGTACAGACCTGGGCTACCCACTCCCTGGGGTCATCAAGATCTTAGTCTTCCTTGAAAGAGGACCTACTAGAAGAGCAGCCTTCAGGCTGTACTCCTCCCCACAGTGGCGCCCCTGCCCCGTCTCTGAACATAGGTCTCCTGGGGGATTTCAGCTGTTCGAGATGGGCTTGTTCAGGACTCAGAATCCTCTGTCTAAATGTAGAGGTCCTTAGCTGGTCTTGTCAGCTATGCATTTTGCCTACTCGGAGTGCTCGGCCACTGTAAGGGCTTGCTTGGCCATGCCCAGGCCCCTGTCTTCAGACCAGGTAGACCTTCTTCTCCCAGTCTTCTGTGATGCCTGACCAAGGCATGGGACTGGGCTCAGAGCCGCAGCAGTGGAGAGGAATTAGAGCTTCTCCTGTACAGTGTCCTCCCCAGACACAGTAGAGCCCAGCAAGCAGAGGGCTCCAAGTCCTTTGGGCACTGGCCTTGGGCCTAGGTGCCTGTGAATGAGAATAACTTATGTAAGTGGTACAGAGTGTGAGCAGTGGACACCACTATGTAGGTTCAACTCTTGTGGTGCCAGCCCTCACCCCCAGAAAGCCAGGAAATTCTCTGCAGGAATGCAAACTCATCGAAAGGGCAGCCTGAGCCAGACCTGAGAAGGAAGTCGAGTCTGCTGCCAGCCTGGGCTGATCTCATGGGGCAGCCTCAGAAGGTGGAGCTAGGGAATCGTGCTGTAGGGTGTCTGTGCTGTATTCCACATCCCCAGGGAAGACTACGCTGAGGCTGAGGGGAAGCCACTTGCATACAGCACAGCATCCCACCTTTGGCCCTGGACCCTAGTGTCACTCTTTCTCCCAGGGATACTAGGGCCTCCCTCGGGTTGGAGAAGTGATACACTGGGTCTGGGCTCTGAGAGGTCTCAGGTGGTCCTAGGAGGAAAGCCCGGGTTGTCCCTCACTGCCTCCTTTCTGTCTGCCCCCTTCAGACTCCAAGCAGAACGGTGATGCCAATGTGGTGCTGTCTGACGAGGAGGGAGCTGGACTCACCCAGCCCCTGGCCTCTGCCCCCACCCCCGAAGAGCGCCGGGCCTTGCGACGCTCTGGCACAAGAGACAGAAACAAGAAGGCGGCTGCCTGTTTCCTGCTCAGTGCTGGGGACTATGCCTGTGCTGATGGCAGTATCCGGAAAGGTATGGCTTCCCAGGCTGGGCAGGTGGGGAGCCCCCAGAGAGCTGAGTCTCTCCAACCCTCCCCACAGAGCTTGACGTCCCCCCCTCCCCTGAGCCCATGGCCACCATCTCCTCTGCCTTGGATGCGTCCCCGCTTTTAGGGCAGGTACCCTGGTGTTGCAGTCTCTGAATCAAAAAGGCCTCTAGCACCCCAAAGTGTCCATAGAATCCTCCCCAGCAGGTCCCCACAGAGAAAAACAATGCTAGAGGGTTGAAGGGACACTGAGTCAGAGGCCTGGCCTCTCCTCCCCATTTTTAATACCTTCTCTGCCTCTGGGCCTGGCTGCTGCCTTCATGCCCAGGCCACGGGTCACTGCCAGTCTTTCCTCAGTACGTCCTTGAACTTTTTGTTTTGCTTTTTGAGACAGGGTCTCACTATGTAAATCAGGCTGGCCTTGAACTTGCTTTGTAGCCCGGGCTGGCCTCAAACTTGTGGCATTCCTGCTCCCAAGTGCTGGGATTACAGGCATGCGCCACCACGCCCAGCTAGGACTCCTCTGATCTTAGCTAAAACTTTTCCAAGGAAGTTGTCTCCAGAGATTCCCACAGCCAACAGGAGTCAGATGCCAGGACTTCAGAGCCCCACATGTGCTCCCGGGTGAGCTGACCCAGATCTGCAATTACTTCAGGTGTGACCATCCCTTCCAGGGAGAGCCAGACATAACCAGGGGCTGGGTGAATAGATAGCAGGTCCCGTCTAGGGAGTGTTCCGAAGGATTTGGAGCGTTAACACAAGCAGCTCATTCCCTGCCTGTCACTGAAGGCTGGAATTCCATCACCAGGCTGCAAGCCCATGGCAGGAACAGGGTGGAAGTGGGGCTGTGGTCCTAGGGATTCCTGCCCTCGCAAAGGGGAGCAGAAGTGATCAGGGGTGTGTGAAGGCCTGTAGTAGCTAAGATCAGACACTACACCTGCCGTTTCCAAACAAACTTTTTTTTTCCTGTTCTTGTGAAGTTCCCTAAAATCTGCCTAGTTCTAGGACTCCCCCACAAACAAAGTTTCTCCCCAAGTTCTCTGGCCACTTCAGATTTTCCACTCCCTACTTCCCACTGTGCCCCAAACTGCAGACCCATACTGGGTTGAGTAAGGGAGGGGCAGTGTCTAACACAAAGACAGCCTGTGATGTCTCTGGCCACCTAAACATGGACACTCGCTGCCCCACCAAGGCAAGGGTACCTTCCCAGGACTTCCATCTCTGCCCAGACAGCACCACTGGTCTCACACAATCCCCAGGATATCTTGACTGCCAGGGCATGTGTCTTGGGTGGCAGAAGCAGCAGAACCAGTTTGCCCCCTGGAAGGAGATAGCCCAGCGGCCTTAGCTAAATGGCTGCTGATGGAGTGTGCTTAGAACTTGTATGCCTTCACCTATCACCCTGGTGCGCCAGTCTCAAGCCTATAACATGCCCTTCTCTCCTGACCTCTACCTCGGACATTCAGGGGCTCCACTGTGTCCTCTTTTGTATACCCAGAGTCTTGCTTTAGCTGAAGCCCAATAAATAGACAGCCCTAAAATGTGGGGTGACTTGAGCAGACAGCTGAGTGGCAAGCACCCCTGTTTCCCTCCCTTTCTGTGAGGAGCTCAGTGGAAGCAGAGATGTTAAGGAAGCTGTGAGGGGCAACTCAGGAGGGTCCTGAGGTACTGGGGACAGCTGCACCTGCAAAAAGGAGTGTGTGTGCACATGCCTGGGGTGGGGAAGCCTGGGTCCCACCACCCTGTTTCTCTGGGGGTGCCTGGGGACCCAGATGCTCTATTTTCAAGATGCCTCCACACTGCTTCTTGGCAACAAGCATGTAGCTCAGCCAATTAGAGTGACCTTCGAGAGGGAACAGGTGGGTTGCTGGGAAACAGGCCCAGCTAAGCAGGCTTGGCAATTAACATTGCCAAACTCCCAGTGCGCACTCAACTTTCCCCACACGGTACCATGCCACACCTCTCCGCACTGAGCTACATTTAGGACCAGGAGTGAGTGGATCTGGCCTCCTCCAGCCATACGCACAGACCCCATCGTTGGCCAGTAGCTGCCCTTGCATCAGTGTCAGCTCCCTGGAGAAACGTGCAGGTGCTCAGTGGGGCTTCTTAGGGTAGAGAAGGTGGGTGCTGTAGGCTGCAGGGTCTTTGTGCAGCTGGGTTATCAGGAGTTTGAAGGGAACTTATCTGGAGATAGGACAAAATAAAGATCAGCTGGGTGTGGTGCCCTGGAGTCTGTCCTCAGGAACCCAGGAGACCGTGAGGACTAGGAGAATGGAAGAGCCTCTCCCAGGAGGGCCAGACCCATCTGCCCTGGCCCAGGGCCATCTTGGAGCCTGGATTCCATGGAGCTGTCCTGGTGAGGAGCTGTGCCCCTCTGACCCATGTGCCTTTTCTCCACCAAGGCTGTGCAAAGTCCCGGAGTCTAAACAACATAGCCGGAGCGGCTGGAACCAGTCTGGGGTTGTCTCCACTGGCGTCGCGGTACAGCTCGCCCTATCCTCCGAGAAAGCTCCTGCTGTCCCATCCCTTCCCCCCGCTCACCAGCCCCCCACCAGGCCCCTCAGCCCCTTAGCCGCACCCTTGGCTTTCCTCCTGGGCACAGGGACACACCCAGGTGGGCACATGAGTTGCCCTCCCAGCCCTCTTCCCTCCTGGAGCCTGAGGGAGCAAAGGAAGGAAGCTGGAGGGGAGTTCGGGTCCCTGAGCTGGGTGCTCCTCAAGGCATTCAGCTTTGGCCCCCGAAGGCAGAGAGGAGGGGTTGCTCCTGGGCCTCCTTCCCCACCCCTTCCCCTCAATGTCTCCTGAGCCATAGGTGCTGGCACACCCATGCCCTGCCTCCCCTCAGGATCCTTGGGCCAGGGGTGGTACACCATGTGCCTGGGACCAGTCAGCCTTGCTAGGGAACCATGCCTATGTGAGTATTTTTAATCACAGCAAATGCATTTCCATTCCTAGTGGTCTTTAACCAGTAACCAAACAGCCTGTCTGTCTGTCTGTCTCTCCATTGCACACGAGACCAGTGAGGAACAAGGCTGTCCTGTGGGAAATCTCTGCTGGCATAAAGGGGCTTTGATTCCTCAGAGGAGGAGTGCTCACAGCCAGTGCCACCCTGGGAGAAGGGACCTGATGTTTTCCATCTCCAGCCTGGGGTGCAGGTGGGAGCTCCTAGACTTGAAGCCTCAAGCATGGTGTAGGCCATGGGTGGCTGCCAAGGTGCAGGAGGTCCTCCTGTCTGGGGACCTGTGCCCAAATTGAGCAGGTGACACCAGTGGTGGTGCCCAGCCTCCCATCTGCGACCCGCACTGCAGCATCTCTCTGCACTGCTTCCTGTGCTTCTGAGATAGTGCTCCTCTCTGTCAAGCTCCCTCAGACTCCCAGCCCTGCCTCTGAGTCACCTGCCACTCCCACCCAGCTTCTGCGTTCTGTATTCCTGCCAGAACCGGAGACTCATCTAATTTCTATAATTAAGTGTATTCATTTACCTAACAAGCCCAGGAGCACAACAGGTTTGTGAGTCATTGGGTGAACAGGGGTACACCTTGCGCAGGGACAGCTGAGGGGAAGTGAGGAGACAGAAGCACCTTGCCCGCACCTGCTCCTGCTGCTCCCAGGGAGGCCCACATCTGCCAGCCAGCCCTCCCCTAGCAGGCCCTCCTCCACCCGGACCCAGGAACCAAGGCCTCAGCCAAGACATTTCCTGTTTCACCTGAAGGGAATTAGACCTGACAGCAGAGCCCTACGCCTGGCAATTTTTAGAGTCAGATTATGCAACTTTGTAGAGGGAGTGACTAAGGAGGGTCGCATCTACTCTCTCCAGGGTGGCAAAGGTAGGCCTGGCCAGACAGCTTTTAGAAACCTGGCAGGAGGCTGAATAATCTGGGGGCCACCCCAAAAGGCGGCCTGGACCAAAAGATCAGGTTATTTCCTGAGGTTCAGATGCAGTGGAAATCCTGTGCCAGGGACATTGCCACGTCAGGGTTCCATCAGCTCTGAGCAGTCACAGGTTGTCCTTGCCAGAAAGGCCTGCTCAGTAGGTAGCTACCACACTGGATACCCCAGCCCAGCTACGCTGTGTAGGGCCTCTTGTCACTTCCTCTTAGAATGAAGTGATGCATAAGAATTGAGATCAAGATGACACAGGGGCATCCAAGCGATCACCCTTTAGAAGCAGACAGGCCCCTTTAAGTGGTGGGGGGGGACAGCCTGTGGGAAGGGTGCAGACACTGGCACCTTCTCCCCTTGAAGTGGAGCCTGAGAGCCCAGCTTCCTAACAACATGTCCAACCCCACTCCCAGGGCTCCCAGCACAGGGGTCCGGGATGGAATCTAATGGGGGACATGACAAACTAGATGTTTGACTAGCAGGAGTACCACAGCTATGTTCTCCGCTGATTTGTGACTGTAGTTCAGG
This sequence comes from Dinomys branickii, assembly GCA_004027595.1. Taxonomy (NCBI): domain Eukaryota; kingdom Metazoa; phylum Chordata; class Mammalia; order Rodentia; family Dinomyidae; genus Dinomys; species Dinomys branickii. The sequence continues at coordinate 188,389 of PVLD010001115.1, forward strand.
GAGCTGAGGCGGCTATTTCTGTGGCAGCCCTCAAATTGTCAGGAGCCCAGGTTTCCACGGCACCCACCGCCTCCTCCCCTCTTCCCTCCTACAAGGATGGGCATGCTCATGGCACCCCTGTGGGGGGCACAGATGTCCCTGGGCGACATGATGCAGAAGTGCCAGGCTGGAGCCCCTCATGCCTGGGGGAGGGGGATCCTATAATTCTGCCCAACTATGTCTTCATAGAGGAGAGAGAAGGCCCAGCTGGTGGAAGTGCTGTGCCTGGGGCCTGCCCCCAGCTACCTTTTGAGACCCCTGGGCCTTCCAGGACCCTGGGAAAAGGTGAGTCCCAGCATTCTAGAGCCCTCGTGTACTTCAGGCCTATCTACGCTTCCCCCTTCTCCCCCTAGGCCTTGGGCATCCCTTCTTGAGAGAAGCCTTTCTCCCACCCACACTCTGGGAGTGTAATTTGCGAATTTCTCTTGGATTGGACTTGGACTTGCACCCAGTATTCCAGTTTTTAGAAACCTTTCTCTGCAGCTGGGCCTCACGTGAGCTTCTTCCCACAAAGCAGGGAGGCAACTCCTACAGGGGCCCTTTAGCCTCACCTACCCATCTGTACCAGGACTAGCTAGAGAGGGCTTCTTAGCCCCCAGGCTTCTGAGAGAAGTGACTGTGAGGTGCCACCAGAGGGAAAGTGACAATGACCCTGTGGCTGACAGGAACTGGAGGTCAGGAGGATGTCCCAGCCCCAGGCTCTAGGGTTGGGCTGGAATTGCCCTTCACAGAGCACCTGGGAGCACAGAACCTCCTCTACACTGACCAGTGTCACCCTCTGACAGCCCTGTCCTACTCCTGTTGGATTGCGTAAGTAGGTTCTAAAACAAGATTCCCAGGAAGACCCCCAACTTTTCAAGGCCCCCAAAGATGTAGAGACCATGAAAGCCAATGAAAAAGCCACTTAAGTCCAGGCATGGTGGCATATGCCTGTAATCCCAGCTACTTTGGAGGCTGAGACAGGAAAATTACAAGTTCAAGTCCAGTCTTGGTGACTTAGTGAGAACATATCTTAAAAATCAAAAGGAGCTGGGGATATAGCATGTGGAAGGCCCTGGGTTTGATCTCCAGTATTGAAAAAAGAAAACCCACCAGGGGCCATTCTGTCCTCTCAGCATGCCTCTTTTCTGTTCCCTATCACCCTGGCCAAGACCCTGTGGTATCTCAGGCCTTCCTACCAGTGTGCCTTGGGATCAAATTGCCTATAGAGAATGCAATGGTGCCCCCCTTTCCCTAGCAAAGGGAGACCAGTGGCTGGGTGTTGCTCAAATTACAAAGACAGGTCAGTGTTAGGAGTACTTTGGGAAGACCACAGTTCCTTCTGCTTGTCCTCAAAATAAGATTCTCTGGCTTCCTTCAATAATACTGTGGGCCAAGGGGCAGTATTTGTAGGGTAGCTGGGGCCCACAGTCTTAAGGAGATAAAAATTGTCACTCTAAACTGAGAACTCTTTCCCCAGAGAAGGACATCCAGGACAGAAGCTGTGAGGTCTGGAGGCCACATCTGACAGCTGCAGGGGTTGTCACAGCATCTTCCTGGAGAGGCTGAACTTCCCACCTGTGCTGTTGGCCCAGCCTCTCGGACTGCCCCGCTGCTGGTAGGAAGCAGGGGAAGAAAGGACCAAGCTTCAGATGTTCCAGGTTGAAGATGAGGGACCAGCAAGGGCTCTCTGAGGGGTTGAGCTGCTTGGTAAAATACCACTTGCCAGCCTTCTCTTGAACGTCCTCTCTTACCTGAAGCTGTGTGCCCTCTATCTGCTGGGATTCCTTCTGTCATACTGAGAACGAGGGCTTGGTAGGCCATGGCTCCACAGCTTCTGCCTTCTTTACCAGTGCTTTGGGACAGTGGGGTAGTCCAGGGTGGTGAGGATCTAGGGTAGTTCAGTTGGAGATTTTCTGGGGAGAGCTCAAGTTGGGAAGGCAGTAGCTGGGGGGATGGTCCTTGAGTCACACACCATGTTGGGAATTTTCCTCATCACCTCCCTGCCAAGCTGTACAGTATAGACCCTCTCTCACTATATTGGCGCCCTAAAGACTTGAGAGTAGTTCTTAGAGGTCATGGTTCCCTGAGCAGGTATGGAGATGAGCTGCAACATCACCCAAGTCCCACTAGCCCAAAGCTGGGGTGGCAGATGGATGATGAGGGGCTCACCCCACCCCCTGACCCACCCTGCTCTTCCTGGCCTCCTAGCCCTTGGTTCCCCATGCCTTCTAGCTCTGCTCCTGGCCGGCTTCGCAACCCACGCCCTGTGGGTCAGCGGCTGGCCTCCTCCTAACACCTTGTTCTTTGTTTCTCCCTTTCTTTTGCTGAACTCCTTGCCCCCCAGAAGGCAATGTTGAGCCGAAAGCGTGCGTCCCAGTGTCTCACACCTGTGCTCTTTAAACACAGAGACCTGCCAAGACGCCCTCTCGTCCAACTATGCCCAGGCTGAAGTCCTCACCCTCTCTTAAAGCGGCACCAACGTGAGAGAGACAGGCAGACAGACAGAAAGCCAGAGGCTTAGGGCAACTCTGGAACCCAAGCACGAATCTTTCGCTGAGAAAGACTCTGATATCCTTGTTTGTACAGGACTGGTGGAAAACCTCCCACGTGACCCTTGGGGCCCAGAGCCATCTGGGTCTGATGTTTTGTTCTATTGTACATTGAAGAGATATATATGCACATATAGTATCTATATTCATACATACTATACTCTTGTGTGTAGTGCACGTGCTATTGATGGTCTGTCACATCTGTTAGGCTACGTCTCCCCAAGCTTTCTCCACCCCAAGTTTCCTTTCCCCTCACAGATTCCTTGTTTCTTCTGACCATGTGTGAAATGTCCCAGGAAACATCCTCCTGGGAACTGCCCAGCTACATTCTTCTAGGGTGTTTCTCCTGTTACAAAGTGGCCTGTTGAAGGCCACACTGCCCCCCAGGGTCACTGCTCCACTAACCCAACCCCACCCCAGATTGGGGTTCTACCTCCTACCCCACATCCCAGTTGTGGGGGAACTTCCAGAGGCTCCTCTGCAGACCTTTCCACTCCTTCTAGCACCCCTGTGTTCATGATGGAGAGGGGCATTTTATTGTTTTCATTTTTAATTATTTTGTTCTGTTTCCTTTGTCTATTTGTTATCAAAGATACTGCTGGGCAGATGGGCAGGGAAGGGGTCTGTCTGCCCATCTGGCTCAGGGGTCTGAGAAGGGGATGCCTTGGGCGAGAGGAGACCAGTTGCAATACTGTACTTCCTGGCCAGTGGCCAGAGGATGCGTGCAATAGCAGAGGCCAGGTGACCCCTTCAGCCTTGGCCTCTGCCCCTTCCTCAGCCTTCCCGTCCCTCCTGGCCTCTCCCTGCTGTTGGTCAGTCCTTTTCTATAGCTGTCCTCACGTGTGTGTCTGAGGCATGCCTAGGCCAGGCCCTAACACCCTGTCCGCATGCCTTCAACTGTCATGCTGTGCTCGAGCCCCAATAAAGACAACGAAGTGTCCTGTTGCTCCTCTCTGTGAGTGTCTGCCTCCGTCTCTTCTTTCTGGCTCTGGGTCTGTGGGAACTTCCCTGGCTCCCACTCCCAACACCTGAGCAAGGCAGCGCATCTAAGCATAATCCCGCTGTACCAGGAATCGTGTGTGCAGCAAGGAACTGCATTTTACAGGTAGAGGTGAATGCTCAGAGGAAAGGGATCTGCCACAGGGCACACCAAAGGGACTGACCTAAGGTCTCTGTCTTCCAAGCACTCCTGTCACCTGATCCCCCATAAAGTAGAGGTCTTTTTTTTGTTGAAGGAGCTCCACTGCATTCTTGCTGGTTTGTGCAAGGGATCTCCCTCCTCCCTACAGCTCACCAGTTCTAAGTGGAGCAAGACCCTGGGGATGCCGTTCATTGTGGTGCCTGGATGGCTGGCCGAGGGAGTGAGGCCAACCAGGGACCACTTAAGAGATGGGAAATGAACACACCTGGACCCAGATAGGATAAGCAAATGGTATGTAACAGTCAGACATAGTTCAAGACCGATACTTGTCCCTCTCACCCACAGAGGGTCAGCACAAGGCTGGTTTTAGGGGCTACAGCCCGGGGTGAAATGCTTAAAGGTGTTGCTGTTGTGGAACTGTTGAACAAAGGGCCCTACACGCTCATTTTATACCAAACTGTGAACTACACAGCCATATCTGGGTGCATGTTTCTCTCTCCCTTGTCTCCTCACTCTCTCCCTTGAGGCATAAACTCCTGGGCCCCCGTTCAATCATGGTCTGCTACGTACTAGCTGGGTACCTTGGAGGCGATGCTCTAAACCTCAGTTTCCCCCATTTCTAAGATGGTAAAGAAGACAGCACCTATTTTAGAGGCAGTGTCAGAGCCTGGCACATGCCATGTGTCCACGTATGACGCAGAGAAGATGTACAATAAGTGTTCGTGTCTCCCTTCACCTTTGACCTGCAGCTCTCAGGCTCTTCTCTGCAGATTTCTGAAATCTCCATGTGCAGTCACACTGAGGAAGGGCAAGCACACACTCTGAGCTGTCTGGGTAGCGCCTAACAGCAGAGTGAGGATTGCAGGGCCAAGGGGAGGAAAAAACCAGGGGAAGCCTGTTCCTCAAGCAGTGGAGAAAATCGGCTCGGAGCCTGGCCAGCAGCGGAGGCAAGGCAGTGGCAGGCAGCCAGTTGTCAATTAAAGATAAAATCTCTCCTCCAACAGTGGAGGGCAGATAGGGCTGTGCCCCCCCCCAAACAGGAGAAAGCCATTTGCAGCCAGGCTCACTCGGAGAAGCTTGGCCAGGCGATAATGGGATGGGATGCGCTGCTGGCTCCCTAATGATGTTACGCATCAAGGCCTGCGTCCAGAATGGCTGTTTTTGGTTTTGTTTATTTTGTAGATCAGTGTGGATCTGATCATCTTCATGAGAAGATGAGAGCCCACCAAACAGCTGGGGGTACCTGATGCCAGGGGGATTCTGGGGAGACCTGAAGAAATGCGGCTGGGATACACCGTGACACCTTTAGGGCCCGGGAGAAGGAGAAGGGCAGTCTTGGGGGAGAGAAGCAGAATCACTGGTGCTGTCAAGGAAGCTGCTCGGGCTTCTGCTGGGCCTGGAACTGGACTGGGCCCAATCTGGGCGCTGCTGGAGGATGGGACACTGGTGATTCAGATGGGCTTTTGAAGTTGGTGGACTTGGGTTCAAGCCTGCCTTTGTCATTTTCTAGTTGTAATGTTACTTAACCTCCTACACCTTCACTCCTTGTCTTCACAGTGGGAATAAGAGTAGTTTCCACTTCTGTAGGGGGAAGGAGTAGTTAAAAGAGCTGGTGACTTTCCCAACCCTTAGCACAGTACTTAGTGTGTAATTGTCGCTTACAGATAGTGGGAAGAGGACTGTGGAGCAATTCACTCCAGTAACATGACCAATTTGGTTGGATGCCCTCACTTTACAAAATCTGTGCAATGTGTTAGCCTAATTTCAGTGAAGGCTGTATCTCCTTATGAAGGAGTAAGTTGGGATAATTCCAAACAGCCAACATGGAGTGCTAGGCAATACATTTAATGCTCATAAAAATGCATTCGGAGATTGGTGTTATCATTATCTTTGTGCCGCAGGGGAGGCAACTGCAGCAAAGCAGTGTCAGGTCCTTTCTCCAAAGACACACAGACAGCAAATAGCAAAGCTGGGATTCAGACCCATCCTATCTGATCGATGGGCAAGATGCCTGGCCACTGTCTAAAATTGAATGGGGGTTGGGGCGAGGGACATGACCTTTAGTGTAGAGATTTGTGCTTTTAATGTTTTTTTGTGTCTGTGTCCCTAATCTCCGTTGATTCTCACAGCAAAGATATTTCTCCTTTCTTTGTGTAAGAAAACCAGGGCTTGGGAATTGAGTGATTTAAGTCTCCCTTCTATGTGTTTGTGCACCCTGTGACACACAGGCATGGGAAAGGGATGTCTTCTCCAACTTCCTTAGTTGGTAGATGGTAACATCCAGCTCAGGGAGTGACTGCCCCATTCCCTGCATGGTACCACTGAGTTTTACCAGCGGACACACCGATGGGGTGCCTGGTCTGGAAACCAAGCTACACAAGGAGCAGCTCAGTCTGGAGAAGACTGGAAACCTGACCCCTACCTTCAGGTACTGAAGGGCCCTGTGGGGAGGTGGCTTCCGTGTCAGGTGGAAATGTTAGGAAGTCATATTGCCTCAAATAAAGAAGGGTCTTATTTTTGTCACTGTCTTTGCTAGTGCAAATTTAATGTAAGGTATAAAACATCCAATACCAAATCAACAGAGAGGTCTCTGTCCCCCTCCCTCCAGCCTACCCTCCCTGCAGCTGTGGCACTGTGAACACCTAGCTGCGTGTCCTCTGGGAAAAGGAACTTTCTAACAAAAGTAGCAAAGAGGAATGGATCGTCCTGCAGACTGGGGGAAACTCCTGGAAGTGTTTGGAGAGACACTGGGTGGCAGTGTTCTGTGCCAGGGTTTGTGGGAAGGATTTCTGCTGGGCATGGAAGGTGGTTAGGAGACCCCTCCAACTGGAAGACTGACTGACCTGGGCTGCATAGCCAGTTAGTGACAGAGACAGGTCCAGAACCCAGGGCTTCTGGGCAGGGCTCAGATGAGCTCCTTTCCCAGTGTGATTTTCCCCCTAATTCCTTAACTCCAGAGGAAAACTCTCCACTAGACTTATTCTGTTCTCTTCCCACCCATAAGAGGTGTCAGGCCAGCCAAAGAAACATCTATGATGTATCAGTAATGACACAGTGGACACCCTAGATGTGGGCTGTGATGTGACCCATTGTCCACCCTCTGGAGGACCTATGGCATTATTGCAGGAAGCACCCTCCATTTAGCTCCAAGCCTTCACGTGTACACAGTGGTGCCACCAAACAGGTGGCACATGAGCTGGCTCATTCCCCTGGGGGTCTGGTTACCACATATAGGCCCAGGGCAGTATGTATCATTCCTGAGGCTTTCCAGGGTCCTGGCTTGATCTTCAGTGGCCTCAGCTGCAGCCCCACCCCAGGTATTTGGTCGCTTCCCAAGGGATCCCTGGAAGTGTGGTGGTTAGTGAGCGTACGTGGGGCTACTTGGTGTACTCATCTACTGGAAATGTAGGGTCCTGCTTTTGGCTGAGTGAGAGTCCTGGCTTCCTAAATGAACAGTCCCTATTTGCTGGGGTTGGTGGGTTGGAAGGTCCTTCCTCTTGCATACGCTTTCCTCGATGACCTTGTCCACTCATGTGGGCTTAGCCATTTTGAGTTTCTAGTGACATCCATATTTCTAGTTCCATTCCAGAAATCTTCTCAGTTCCACTCCTTCAGGCATTTGCAGACAGGTGCTGAGCCCTTCCTCCATCCCAGGTGCTAATCTTTGTGCTGGATGTAGAGCGGTCCGACCCATCTGTCCTCCTCATTTTCTCCAAGCTCTCAAACTCTGCTTGCTTGGCCCCACCACAGCATCGTCCCCACCCCTTACCCTGGGCTTTGGTTCCTCCCTTCTCCATATACTCCTCCCACGCACCCTAAGGCTCTGCCAGAAATGGCAGGGGTGGAGGTAGGGTCCTTAATCCCACCTTCTTTTTCCTTACTTTTTACTCCCTCAGTTATGCTGCATAAAATCTTCATTACACACCTATACTCTTCCTGGGCAATCAATGAACAGGACTGACAGGATCCCTGCCTTCAGAGGGTGTAGGATCTAATGGGGCAGACAGGCCAGATCAGTAGGCAAGAATGTATAGTCCTACTTTTCACACAAATCCCAGCCCATTAACAGGTTCTACATTCCTGGCTCTGAAATATATGTCAGTCTCCATTTCCAGCTCTCTTAGCTCCATCCATGTGGTTTGCTGCTTGCCTCCTGCCTGGGCTTCTGCATGAGGCGTCTAGCTGCTCTCCCAGGTCCCTTCTGCCCTTCCCCACCCTGTCTCCACCAACCAAGAGCTTCCTAAAATGGAACCGATCAAGTTACCCCCGCCTAAAACCCTCCATGGCTGGATTCCCAGTGCATTTCGAATAAAATCCAAACTCCTCAGGGGCCTTCAAGGCCCAGCTGCTGCTCAGGCCCCTTCCAGCCTCTGCAGACTCATTCTTCCTCTGCTTTCCACCCGAGGGAAGGAGCAGTTCCGTTCCCTTGGCTTCTCACAAAGGCTGATCTCGTTCCAGGAGTGTCTTCCACATGCTGTTCCCTTCCATGGACCGTGTTCTTCTAGCCCAGCCCTTTCCTCGGCTGGGTTCTTCTCGCCCTTTGGGCCTGGCCCTAAATGTCGCTTCCTTGAGTTCTGTTCCCTTCACCACCTCCAAGCCTGCTACCTCTGTCTTCTTTTCTACCCTGCACCGGGTTGGTTTTCTTCATTGTTCTAGGCCCTTTGTGTATCTATATATTGGTTTACTGCTGCTTCCCTGCGGGTTGCTAGGGCCTAGCACAGTGCGAGGGGCTTGGTACTTACTTTGTGAATGAGTAACTGAGCAGGAGGTGGGCCTGGCAGAAAGCTTCTGAGTGGAGTCCTTTCTGAGCCTTTCCAGGCTGCCTCCAGCTGGCTTGTGCACCTCACTTCTAGGGCATTCCAGGGAATCCTTGGGGAGCATGTGAGAGCTCATCTCTTTACATTATGCATTTCCGTCTGAGAAACTGTCAGAATAATGCAGAGGGCAGAGAAAGAGAGACGGGGAGATGGGGGGGTGCATGGGGAGAGAGCGAGACACTCTTCCTCCATTCAGAACTTCTGTTTCTCATTTCTGCCTGGTCTTTTTTTGGTACTTGTCAAGCTCCCTCTCCGTTACTGCAAGGGTGCTGGCTCCTCAGGCCTGGCCCTGTGCTCTGTGCATAGTAGGTGTTCAGTAAGATGTTCAGGTGAATGAAGAAATGATGAGAAAGGAAGCCGTCAGTAAGAAACAAGACAAGAAGGGAGTGGAGGGAGGCATGAAGGAGGTGATGAGGAAAAGAGGCTGGCAGAAAGCCAGCTGGGGAGTAGGAAAGAGGCAAAGACGCCTCAAGCAGAGTTGCCTGATCCAGCATCTATCTCTCCCAGTACCCGACAGCACCCCTTGCCTGATGTGGGTGCTCCTTCCTGTGCAGGCCTTGGGGTGAACTCTTTCAGACCCTGCTGACACCAGGGGGTGCTTCCAGGGCTGTGAGACATGACTGCCCCTGAGGAGTCCTCCGCAGGGACCATGGCCTGAATTCCTTAACCTGAGGCACAACTTCACTCCTGGTAGCCCTAGAGACCCCCATTAACACCTCTCCCTCCATCCCTCATACTTAGGCCTTGCCCCCGTGGACTTCGATTCCCTAGCAGTAGTCAAGTGCTCAAGGCCAACAACCAAAAATTTCCTTTACTCCTTCAGCCTGCTCCCTAAAGAGGACACACCCTCCTTATGGCCCAGGCCCAGCCATCTGCCCTAGGGAGAACCAAGGCCCATTCCCAGGAAGCTGGGAGGCCCACAGGAGCTGTTCTAGAGTAGCTGTTGCCATGGTGGCTCTCCCTTGGGTGGCGGCTCCCCAGTTACCATGGAGAACAGAGTTGTGCCAGTGCCTGTGCCTATGCCTGCCTCCACAGAGAAGCTGCTCCTGGAACCCTTCATCTATTTAGGCTGCTGGCTGGTCAGCCTGGGTGGCCAGTCCATGCCATCCAGTACACAGAGTGGCTGCAGCACAGGGCACAGAAGGCAGGCCAACCACTCCCAGCACCCCAGCCTTATCCAGCCTGCACAGCAGACCCTCCCCTCCTGGAGGACAACACTGTTTGTACTTGTGGCAAATCGATTAGGGACCTCGTTTCTCTTAGGACCCCACTAAAGGTGGCAACTATTACCCAGAGAGCCTGGGGCACAGTGGCCTGAAGGAGGGGGCGTGAAGTCTCCAGCGTTACCAACTATTTTCCCTCTGGACCTCAGTGCTGCATTGTGACAAGCTGGATTTTCCTGGACAGAATTGGAGTGTGGGTCTCTAGCACTCACTGTTTGTCCTGGATCTTTCTCATCAAAGTCAGGGGCCAGGCACTAATTACCAGCCTCTTGCTGCCCCCACCCCAGTGCACATGCACATTTCCAGGGTTTCACTTTCTTTACCTTTTCTTCATCTTCTCATCTATGCACAAGCAAGTATTTTAAACCAGTCAGCAACATTCTAGTATGAATTGGAGTCCATGACTGTTTTATTTCCCAGGAGATAGGATTGTGAGCTCTCAAATTATGGAGCCTTATTCTCTGTTATAGGAAGTCTAGTGCACAGGAACTCTAAGCAAGATAATTTTTTTTCTTTTTAAATCCAGAGGAGAAGAGAACAGGACCTGCTTTTTGTGGATCAAAGTAGAGGTCAGGGCATTACAAGGAATCTGATCTGGCTCTAAATAACCAAAAAAAGAAAAAAAGGAAGAAAGGAAGAAGAAAAAAGAAAGAAGAAACAAAGTCGTAAGTGATACGCAGTAGAAGAGCTGCTGTGTCCAGAAGACCCTCAATCTCCTTTTTAAGCCCCTTGCACATTCTAGAACTCAGCCTTCTGTCAAACTTTTCTCATCCCTCATGACCTACTCAACTGTCAGCTCTGAGAATCCTTCCTGAGCGCTCCCAGGTAGAATGTGCAATGTGCAAGCAGCACCTTGTGTACTTACCACAGTGATAACTTGTAACTCCTTCACTCATCTGCAATTTGCTTTTCTTACAAATGTTTTTATCTCTACCCCCGGCTCAAGAATTCTAGAGCTCAACAGTGAAAAAGTAAATGGGCAGTGAATGGGTTAGCTATCCATTGTGGACTTCTGTCTACTTCTGTCATTCATATCTGTCATTCCGGCACATGTCTGGGTCTCAGGATTTGTCCAGAATGATTCCATTGGATATGGTGCTCCTGCCACCCCACCGCCAGATGCCAGCCAAGTCCCCATCCCCATCAGGGTTCCCATCCTTAACTCTCCACTCCCCCATCTTCAAACAGCTTTTCCTTCATGCTGTTAGTCACTACAAGCTGGCTCAGAGTCCATTTGGAACAGCCAGGTGCTTGTGGACTGAATCCTATCTTTCCTCGTCTTTTTCCTTCTTGTAACAGGTGTTATGTAAGTCACACACCCTCCCCAACTCTCCAGGGTACTAGTTAGGTACTCAGTTGTGCTCTTGGACAAAATTCCTGTTGCAGAAGTCATCCTTGGATGGAGAGACTGAGATGTGTTCATAGAGATCCAAGCTGGTATGACCTGGCTTCAAGCCCCACATCTGTGAAGTGACCTCACCCAAGGGATATAAAGATTAGATGAGAAAGTGGATGGATGGGTTTTCTGAGTAAGGGAGCAGGTACCTCTGCAAGGCACAGCACTGCCTTTGAGCGTTGCAACAGGGCAGAACACTGTTCCAAGCCCTCTAGGCAGAGTGGCCCTCTCAATAAGCCCAGGAGGCAAAGGCTCTTACCTTACTGCAGGTGCATGTCACAGGTTGATATGGACTGGAACCACTTAGATGGGCTCTGGCCTGTGTACACCTCTGGCTTTATGGGCAAATATAGCCACACATAGTCCGTCAGCACAAGCACTGTCACTGCCATTGATTCACTGTCCATGATCAGCTAATTCTAGCTGCCGCTACCTTTGCTGCTTGTGAACTAAACTTTTCTAAGCTTTGTCACTCCTCTATGGAATGGGGGCCAGAATCATACATCTCCTGTGGAACCTGTTGAGAGGAGATGGAAGCGGAATATGTGAAAAAGCTCTCCAGTCCCAGGTAGCTAAACGGTGCTCAGTGAGTGTCACATTCCTGTGAGCCCCTGGAAATGGGACCCCGAGAAGGCAGTGAGGTGAGAGGAAGCACAGAAGAAGACTAAAGGAGAAGCAGATGTTACAGTTTGGATATTTAAAAAGCCCCGTGTGCTAATGGCTTGGTTCTCAGCCCAAGACATCTCTGGGAAGTGGTGCAAACTTTAGGCGGTGGGACTTAGCAGAAGGAAGTTATCTCTTAGGGGCCTGCCTTTCCGTCCTTGCTACCTGGCCTCCATGCAGTGAATTTGCCCCCTCCATGCACTACTGCACAGAGCCAAAGAAATAGGGTCAAGTGACCATGGACTGAGACCTTTAAAACTGAACCCAAGCAAATCTTTTCTCCCTTTAAGTTGATTCTCTCAGGTAGTTTTTACAGTAACGTAAGGCCAACATGGCTGCAGTCTCTAGAAAGGAGGGCAGGGGAGAGGAGAAAAATAACAAGGGGAAGGGAGAGTAAAAGAGGGAAGAGGAAGAGGAAGGAGAGGGGGGGAGAGTCCTGCCCCTCGGGGCCCAAGGCCATGGACCTAAAATGAACTGAACGGACTGGAAACAGAATAACTGGGCGAATGCCACAGGCTCTGTCTGGGTGTCTGCTGAGCAAGCCTGTGAATGGAATGAACAAGGGTGGAAATTCAAAGAAGATAGGGATTGTCTCACCTCAGAGGGAGGTCATGGCGGGAGGTATCTGTTCCAGGCCAGCAGAGATTAGTTGGGCTTCTTTTTCTGGGGATGTTTTCTTTACACAATCACTATTTTTAACAGGCTGATTTGTGGCGGGGTTAGCCTGACGCCACCCTGTTCTTGGCAGTGGAAACCCAAGACCACTCTGGATTTTATTCTAACTGTGGGTGCTGCTGGCTCCAGTGGAAGAGATCTTAATTCACTTTCTAAATGGAGACTTAGGAAGTTGAGCTGTTGACCGGAATACCACATCCTTTATTAGAACAAGTTCTGGGATGGGTCTGAGCCCTGCCTCTTGGGCCCTAGCATCACCCTGTGCCTCTGGATGACCTCGCGTGACACCCGCAAGATTTGCCTTGGAGGTGCTCAGGCTCTCCCCTGCGACACCTCTCCTTGGTGCTTCCTCCCCACTGCCAGTGCTCTCATTCTTCCTACGCCCGTCCCCTACTTTCTCTTTGTCTGTCTAGGCCCCCGTGGAAACTCCTGGGCTCCACAGAGAATGTACTGACTCTCCAAGCCCATGTACTCCCTAAATTGCTGCCGTGGTCTATGTGTATGGGAATGAATATACGCTTCTAGGAAGAGGACCCAGAGCTTCCGTTGGATTCTCTAATCTTACATCGAACTCACAGTTCATTCCCCTTCCCACTGCTCTGTGAAGAACTGTCAGTCTAGAAGTTAGACTCCGGGCCTGCACAGCTGTGTGGACAGCTGGAACCAGTTGGCCCTGATGGCCGCTTTTTAGTCCATCCAATAAATCCTCACTCTGGGGCTTTTGTTCTGTCGCTGATTGCTCCAGTTCACATGGGCTGTACGTGGGACTCAGTATGGACAGAAATTGGGGCTTTGAACTCTAGCCTGGCTTCCACCCGCTCACAAGTGACACTTCATAAAACTTCCCTCCCTGCCTGGATGAACTCTAAGGCAACTTCCCAGCATAATCAGTCACTTTCACTAGAGTACCTTTGAGAAAACTTAGGGAAAGAGCACAGTCACCTTCAGCGGCCCCTGAGGGGGCTGGGCCTGGAGTTAGGTCTGGCAGAGGGTGGAAGAGAGAAAGCTGAGTGACCAGAAGATCTCAGTGTAGGTGCTAGCGGTTTACATGGCAGGGAATCAACCAAATCTGTATCTGAGATTTGGAGCACACCTGAAAGTCACACTGTGTTTGGCCTTTAAGAAAATGTTTGACATTGCCAGGCAATGTGGTGCACTCTGGGAGGCTGAGGCAAAAAGATGGAAAGTTCGAGAATGACAAATTTGAGGCATTTGTAAGAAATACATGCACTTGGAAAATACAAGGTTGAATGAAATAAATCAACACAGAAGCTTAAATACTGCATGGTATCCCTCATTCGAGTGAGGCAAAGTACAAAACAAAGAAAATGGTACAGGGTGGTTAGGGAGGGACAAGGGGCTAGATCTCCTCCAGTAGGGAAGCGTCCAAGGGAAAAAGGAGAGGAAGGAGCGGAGGGGGAAGTGAGAAGGATAAAGGTGTGCCTTGTGCAGGGTCCTGGTAACTCCAGTCACTGTGAACATATATGACAGCCCCAAGCATGAACAAGGAGATAGGGGAAGAAGAAGAGGAGGCGGAAGGAGGGGGAAAGGGGCTAAAACCCAAGCTGTGATTTGAACACGTACCCGCTCCCCAAGATGACTGTAAACTGTGTGAACTGCAAACATGTGCTAATAAAATACAACTGAAAAGTTAAATAAAGAAAGTTCAAGCCCAGGCTGGACAACGTAGCAATTTAGTGAGATCCTTACAACAAAAAGAAAAATGGCGAGGTACAAAGGCCCTGCGTGGGGCTGGAGGTACAGCTCAGTGGGCTAAGTGCTTGCCGCTGAGCACTAGGGCCCTGAGTTCGATCCCCGGTCCCGGAAAAAAAAAAAAAAAAAAAAAAAAAAGGCCCTGCGTTCAATCCCCAGTACTGCCAAAAACAAACAAACAAACAAACAAAGGAATATATATAAATTTTGTGGAGTTCATTTCTAAATATGAGGCCAGGAGTTGGCAGGCCTGAATCCATTCTCTGAGCTCTAATTCAGGTATGTGCTGCTCTGGGTTGTGGTTTTCCCTTCATTCCCCATCATCAGAAAGCGTTCACAGGAAGCTCACTGGCAATCAATTCATGACCAAAAGTATGGAGGCAGAAGCAGTCTTTTTTTTTTTTTTTTTTTTTTTTTTGCAGTACTGGGGATTGAACTCAGGACACTGCGCTTGCTAGGCAAGCGCTTATTCCACTGAGCTATATCCCCAGCCCAGCAGGAGAAGTCTTATCTCCAAGATTAGATCAGAATGTTTCTGCTTTGACCGGATGGTTAGTCCTGCATGTGGTGATTGTGAAGCCAAAGGAGAAATAGGACCCTAGGGCCACTTAGAACACATCAGCCCTAACAAAGCTGATTTATGACCCCCAGCTCTGCCCCCAGGCTCATAGGTGCACACAACAGGAGAAGCAGCTGGACGGCAGAGCTTCCTGGATTCTCTCCCCAACACTGTCCCTTCCTGGCAGCCACAGGCTCTCTCCGCTAAAGAAGCTTGTTCTGTGCATGTATTTTGTTTCAGGTAGAATTGCAAGTAAAAAAAAAGTCATTCTCCTCTTTCTGACATTGATGGAGTAGGGAATGTAGAGGTATATTTCCGAGAATTTAGAAATTCTTAGTTTTTTTGCACTCTGTGGGCCTGTTCCAGCCCGCCCTGACCTTGTTTGACCTGTCTCTTGCAAGGAGTCAGAGACCAGCGTCCTAGGGAATGCCCATAAAAGACTCTGGGCTTCTCAGATGTAAAGGGCAAGAGAAATCAAAGACGGCTCTTATCTCCTTCCAGATGATGAGGATTAAAAACAGGCCAGCCGGTGCCCTTTCTTGCCTCACTTGGCCAGTGGCTGAGTTACTGGGAGGTTGGGATTCTCCTATCTCACATGAACCCAGCCACAGGGGCTGCCAGAGTATCAGCTTCTAAGTCACCAATCTATACACATCATCTTCCAGCCTTCCTTGGGTCCAGAAGGAGGCTTACTCTGTCCTGACCTCAGAAGCCACCTTGCCCATCTACCAATGCTTCCTTCATCCTGGATTTGGGCACTTGATGCTTAGAAAATATTTTTAGCTACCAACTGTAACACAAACTTTATCCTCATTCACAGCTGGGGTGAAAGAGGGTAGAGTTGGAGGAAATTCTCCCAGCCATAGGACTGACAATATCTTGAAGGAGGTTGCTAAAAGATAGGTCTGCTCATCCCCCTAATTTTCTGGATGTAGATGAGGCACGTCACTATGGCTATTCAGACCCTTGACCACTGGTTCCAGCCTGTCCCAGCCTTAGGCAGTCCCTACCCCACCTCCCTACGAATCCTGTTCTCCAGCCACGCGCATACACCAGTGTTCTTGGAGCATGTACACTTCCCTGCTCTGGATGTATTGGCAGTGTCCTCTCCCTCTTCCTTCACCTTGAGAAATTCTCATGCCTTGTGGAGTCTTTACTGATCTACCCTCTGCCACAGCCCTGGACACACATCCACAGGAGCGTATGTTGCACCAGAAGTTTGTTCAATTGCTTTTCACAAACCATTTGAAGGGTCTTTCCTGTAGCACTGGCCAACTAGGTCACAAGGATTTATAGAGATATGTCAGGAAGAATGATGCAAAATATAAGTAAGGCCACAAGGAGAACAGTGTGTTCCTTCAGTGTCATATAGCAGCTTCACTTAACAGATCCTCACAAAGATCAATTCTCCAGAATTGTACAATCCACAGATAGCTATTGAGCACTTGCAATGTGGCTACTGCCACATGTCAAAATGACAATATTTTGGACTGGTTCTATTAAATAAAATATTAAAGTTAATTGTACCTGTTTGTTTTTGCTTTTTAGTGTGGCTACTAGAAATATTTAAAACATGCACATGACTGAAATTATATATCTAGTGGTAAGTGTCAATTGTTAACTAAGGGTTCAAACTGTGAATTTATATGTCAACTTGCACATTTTTTGGGTGGGATCTGGTATAGAGTACCAGTGATTTCTGTCCAGAAGAAAAGAAAGCCCAGTTTTATTACCCTGTTGGACATTAATCAAATTTGTCTTTAACCTTAAAAATTTGTTTTGGTTATGTCTTTATCTTATTTTATTTTTGGGTTTTTTGAGACAAGGTCTTGCTTTGCAGTTCCGGCTTGCCTTAAATCACTATGTAGCTCAGGCTGACCTCAAACTCTTGGCAGTCCTCCTGCCTCAGCCTCTCAAGAACAGGGATTACAGATTTGTGCTCCACCATGCCTGGCTTAATATATCTTTCTTTTAAATGCTAATTTCCCAAGTATTCTTTGAACCAATTTGGTTTCCTTGTTAATAAGTTCAACAAAATATTTGATCCATGTTCATTCTATATTTATAAGAGATTTGTAGTTTTAACTTTTTGAAAATTTTACTTGGACAGATCTCTGTCTCCTGTCCAGCTGAGAGCAAAGACTGAATGTTAATGTTGCTGGTATTAAGTGAGGACTCCATAAATGCTGAGCAGACACAAAGCACTTGCTTGGAATTGGAACTTTTATTTGGTACTGACAACCACATTTTGTAGTGGGACCCCTAGTAGCTGCAAGCCTGGAAGGTGGGAGATATAGGAAAGATGAGACCCTCTTTTGAGAAGCCCGAGCTCTTTGGGTCCTGCTGGTACCCCAAGGGTATGATTTTGAGGAAATGTGGCCAAAGTAAGTCCCTTTCAAAGTGAAGGCCCAGTTATGTTTTCTATCACTTCTTGCACTTCGGCACTGTAAAGCTTTTGTCAGACAAGCCTGACCATCCCTCCGGGGCTGGACAGAGATGCTTTCATTGTCATGGGCCAGTAGCAGTGCTGGCCTTAAGAGCCAAGTCTTCTGAGGGCCCTGCAGAAATCACTCCAGGTTATTAGACCTAGCTAATAATTGTAAAAATATGCCTCTTCCCTTTTGCCATCCTGGCCATGTCCACGCTGGGGGTGGCTGGCTGGCAGCTGAGGGCAGAAGTTGATTGTGAATTCCTTGAGGACAGAGGCTTTTTATTTGTATGTGTGACACCTGGTTAGCCCGGGGCGCAGCGGATGCCCAGTGAATGCTAATCTGCCTGCCCGCTTTCTGCCCAGCTCCAACTCCAGCTCCAGAGCCAGCTCCTGTCCAGTGAGCCTGATAGATAAACTCCTTGGCCCAGACAGAGCACTGCTTAATCAGTCCTCACTCTGGGAGTCTGGGTAGGAGCAGCTGCTAATTAAGCGTCAGACTCAGGGCTGGTAACCTTTCAGAAGCATCACAGTGATTCTGCCCTTGTCCACAGTCCTAAAAAAAAAAAAGTTGGTAAAGGCTATGCTTCTAGAACAGGAAAGTTAAAGCAACATTTCTTTTTTAAAAATCGTAGTGAAACAGACATGGCCCGGGGTGCCACTATAAGCATGTTTCAGGGTACAGCTCAGGGTACAGCTCAGTAACAGAAAGTGACTTACAGTGTTGTAGGGCCGCCCCACCACCCATCTCCAGAGCTCTTCATCCACACTAGGACTCCGTACCCATTACATCTAACTCTTTCATTTCTCCCTCAGCCCTGGCAACCTCCACTATACTTTCAGTCTCTCTCAGTTTGACTGTTCTATGTACTTCATATAAGTAGAAACATATAATATTTGCTTTTTTGTGAGTAGCTTATTTCAGTTAACACGAGGTCCTGAACTTTTAACCATCTAGCATGTGTCAGAACTTTTCTTCAGAAAATTTTTTTTTTCTTTTTCAAGAAAAAAATCCTATTGCATTTTAGGATGTGTTTTATCTATTCCTCCATTGGTGGGCTCTTGGGTTAATTTCACATTTTGGCTTTTAATGCGGCTATGTGTATACAAATACCTGTGTGAATCCTTGTTTTCACCCTTTGGGTTATATACCCAGAAATGGAATTTATGGGTCAGATAATAATCTTACATTTAATTTTTTGAGGTAAAAGCAACTTGTCTGAGTATCTGTGATGTGCAGACTCACAGTTGGGCCCTTTCTACAGAACATGTTCTTTAACCCACACAACAGTGCCAGGGGTAGAGAGCATCGTCTCTACTTTACGGAAAGTGAATTTTCTATTTTCCTTTTCTCCCCCCATCTGGTACTTGGGATTGAACTCAGAGTCTTCGCAGTGAACTTTAAAAAAAAATAATAATTAAAGAATTTAATACAGGGTCTAGCTAAATGGCAGAGGCTGGGCTTGAATTTGCAATCCTACTGCCTCAGCCTTCTAGAGTTATGAGATTCAGGATGCACCACCATGCCTGGTTAGAAAATGAAGTTTCTGTAGATAAAGCAGATGGTGTGAGGTTACACATAATGACTGATAGCCAATTTTGACCCAGAATTTGCTTGATTCCAAAGCTACACTCTTCCCAAGGCAGCAGGCAGTGAAAACAGTCCTCAAGGAGGACTTTAAAGTTATTACAAACTAAGGCTTTCCTCAATTAACAATTCACACCATCGCAGGAATTAGTTGTTAACAAGAGAGGTCATCACTCTTTCTTCACTCCCTCTTTTCTCCTGTCAAACGCAACGCCACTGTCTTCCAGATGGTTCCCAGACACAACTGTCTTTCCCACTCCGCACAGCCAGGCAGCCACCGCTGCTGCACCCCCACTGCTCATTACCACTGCACCCCCAGGAGGGCTTCCCCCTCCCTCCCTGTCTCCCTGGACACTCTTTGTTCTCTGGAGTCACTTTATATCCAACCTTCTCCTGGTCACAAGCTCCCCTAGGGCACAGTCCTCACCACGTCCTTGCATAGCTCACACCTACCGATGCTTGATGCTCTGTAAGAGTTAGAATTAATGAATCAATGAATGAAACATTCAACCAATGACAGGAGGGAAGGCAGGAACAAAGACAGATGAATTCAGAATTACCCTCCCCTACCTCACGATTTGTGTGAGACCAGGCTGTTGAGTTGCTTAGAATAATTTGTGTGCCAAATTCAGCATCAATGCGTAAGCCTGAGCCATTTGTGGAAGGAAACTCCCAAGAACAGCGACAGAATTATCCTCTCAAAAATATGCTCATGTGGTTGGCCCAAGGGTGGGAAGGGGGACTTTCAATGTAGGTACTAATTCCTGTCCAGAGGGAAACCAGATCGATCGTAAGAGCACAGCATGTATTTGAGATCTTTAGCACAGTCATTTCCTCCCGCCTGCATTCATGCAGTCATCCCACATACTGCAGCAGTGCTCGCTCTGAGTGAGGCATTCAAGTGAGAGAGGAAAGCAAGTCCTGCTGTGGTGCTGGTTGGTGCTTAGACACAGCCTCCTGCCAGGAAA
This sequence comes from Dinomys branickii, assembly GCA_004027595.1. Lineage (NCBI taxonomy): Eukaryota > Metazoa > Chordata > Mammalia > Rodentia > Dinomyidae > Dinomys > Dinomys branickii. Next base: position 208,130 of record PVLD010001115.1, read on the forward strand.
GGTCCTGTGGCCTCAGAGAGGCCCCGGCTTTCATGGGAGGAGAAGAGGCAGTGACATGGGGCAGGCTCAGCCAAGGCACCGGGCAGGGAAGCAGGTGGCTGCTCCCGAAGCCAAGAGCCTGGTTTTCCAGGAAGCCCTGGCCTCACTGCTGCAGGCTCAGGTGACGCTCCAGCATTTGACGTCAGGACTAAAGACTGAGAGGAGGCAGAGAACTGAGGTGGGGCACTAGGCAGGTATACAGAGGGAAACGGCCAGGTATCCCGTGTGGCACTACTCATACCCAGAGGGCAGTGGGGGAGTGCCTGGAGCAGGGGGACATTGGCCAGAGGCCCTGCAGGACCTCCATGTGAGGGACCAGGAGATTGTCCCAGCACTATACACTAGACCAGCTTGGCTGAGAGAGAATTTAGAGGTCTTCAAGCTTGCTGGGTCAAGAAAATGAACTGTGGAATGGAGACAACATTGGAATATGCTTAGAGGGCAAGAATTTGGGGCCATTTGTCCAAGAGAAAAGGAAGCACTTAAATGAGCTGGTTGTTGATGACTTTTTTGTTTGTTTTTGTGTTTTTGAGACGGGATCTCACTGTGTAGTTCAGGCTGCCTGGGTCCAGTGGGTTCTGTGTCAGAGCAAGTCCGAGCTGTCTGGGTGCTCAGGTGGCTTTTCTGAGGACTGGCCAAGAGATGGGCCTGGAGTAGGGCAGGCTCCGAGTCACTCCAGGCCTGTGCAGCCCACCTCATCCCACCCCTACTCTTAATCAAGGCACCTGGAGCCCTGTGCCCCTGAAGCCTAGTGCATTTACCTTAAGGACTAGACATTGGCAGGGATGGCTTGGGGATCTCAGAGGCTTCATGGCTAGGGAAAGTCCAGGTTCTGTGACGCAAGAACATAGATCCATTAAAACTATTTCTTTTCCCTTCCATCAAAGGAATGAGACTCACCATGCAGGCCTGGCTTCCAGCGGGGAGCCCTCTGTGAATTCTCCCTTTACCTTGGTACAGCCAGTCAGTTGGCCAATTGAGTTTCAGGACATGAAAGGCTGCCAAGCAAAAGTGTGGTTGGGACTGGTTAATTCGTTGGCTCCAACCTGGGCACAGAGGGTAGGGAGAGGCTTTGCTCACCACTGGGCTCTCTCTTCTGGGCACAGGCAGGACTTTCCTGGTTGTAGCACTGAGAAATTCTCTCCTTGGTCACAAAGGAATGGTCAAGCTCAAACCCTCCCACTCTGCTCAGAAAACTCCCCAGTGCCCTTCCCATCACATTCATAGAGGGTCAACCATATGCCACATATCTGATAGGTCTCGTTTAATTCTAGCCCCACCTTTGGAAGAGGTATTGTCTGCATTCTACAGATGAGAAATCTGGGACTCAGGGAAATGAACGTGCTGGCTCTGGGAGCCACTGACTCACAGAACCTTGGCCTGGATCTAATAGAATCCTCACAACAGTTGCTTCCTATAGGTATTGTTAGCAACTTTTTATTGGTGAAGAAATTAAGATTCAGGCTAATTACAAATGCCTGCAGCAAATAAGTACTATGCGAGTGACAGACCTACAGTGGGAGCACAAAGCCCACTGACGTTTACCATCTTACCTTCCTACTACCTCTTGGGTGGGCTGTCAGTGTCACGCCATACTGAATGGACTGCAAATCCTTTGCTCCCTAGGTCCCATCAACCCACCACCCCAGCCCCATCTTCTCAGCCAATTCCTTGAAGCCTAGGTAGTCACATGTTGCATAATGGAGACTGTCTTGGGAAAAGCCTCATTAGGTGATTTTGTGGTTGTGCAGACACAAGAATGTACTTACATAAACTAAGATGGCTACAATTTCAACAGGTGATATAGTCATATGGGAACACCAAGATATAGGATGTCATTCATAGAAAGGTCACTATGTGGTAGATAATTGTATCTGTACAATCCAGCTTACATGGGCTTCCTCTATGAAGATTCTCTGACATGGGGCCTTTCTGAGCTTCTCCTTCCTCTCCTTTCCCACCTCCAGTCACATTTACTACACATGTAAGCACTTCATCATAGTTTTGTTCATGTGTCCTCTGGTTTCACATGTGTGCACCTTGTTCCTGCTCCCTCTTGTTCTCCCTAAAGAATAACAAATGGTGCCAGATGTCACATTGCTTACAGCCTTAGGATGTATACAAGCTTCTTGAGGGTGAAGGCCACTATCACAGCACCTAGCACAGTGCAAACCACAAGGTAGGGGGTGAGGACATTCCACACAGTTCCATGTTATTGTTCAGAGCCTGGAATGTCCATTATCCTAATTGATCCTCCTGAGACCCTTGTGAGGCAGGACTGTTCCAAGGGTCTAGTGCCCTAGCTAAGGTCAGTAGCTGCCTAGGAGAAGAACAGGATTGGGTCCTAGTTTCTGATCCCGAACCCAAGGCTCTTTCTCTGCACAAACCATGGATATACAACTATCTCTTAGAACAGGACCACTTGGCTGATTTTCTCTGCTATTTCTTCCTCCACAGAGATATGTGGTGGGTTCTGCTGGGCTCTGGGAGGCATCATCAGACAGGCTTAGAGGGAAGCTCAGGTCAGAGGGAGGGGTGGTAAGAAGCATCTCAGGTGACACCCAGAAACTGTCACCTGGCCAGGTGAAAGGCAGGTGAGAGCCATCCCAATATCCCTGTAGGACTCATGCTACTTCTGGAATCCATACGGTAGGGTTCCTGCCCTGCCCCACGGCCATGCAGGAAGCCACCAGTGGGGACAAGTGATGGGTTACAGACCAAGACCCAAGCAGTCCCAAATTCCATCTTCAGAAGGAAGGAGCTGGAGATGTAGCTCAGTGGTAGAGGAATGATCTAGCATGTGCAGAAAGAGGACAAAAACCCCACCAGGTACCTGCTACTGCTTCCTATGGTAGAGGAAATATGGCAGAAGGAAATAGGGCCACTGTTATGCCCTTGGGATTCCAGAGGCAACCAGAAGCAGCTCTGCTGTGGATGTCCCTTCAGGCATCTGTGGAGCTGTCTCATCAGAAAGGAAGATTAGTTTGCATGGAACTATTCTCATTCAGAGCCAGACTGAGAATGATTGGGTGTGCATCCAGGAGGCTGGCCCTTGTCCGCTCCGAGCCACCCAGCCAGCCCTGGGATCTTGCCCTCTGAGGCTCACTGTGTCATCCTCACATCATCTTGTGCATCATTTGCACCTCAGGTACCTGCCCAGCACCCGCTGCTTGTCCAAGAACAGTCACGGTCATGTTCCATTTTTCCACCTGAGTCTTATCTGTCTGTGGAGGAGGCTGGGGCTGGAGCTGCAACAGGAGCTGAGTGTGTGACACCTGCTTTTTCAGAACAGCCCTGGCAGGGGCTGCCTGCTCTATGCTCTGTGCAGTCTCCTTCTCTGGGAAATGCAGAATTAATTGAATGACATGTGCAGTGGTTATGGGAAGAAGGAGTTGGGTGGGAGGAGGACTGTCTGTAGATCCTGCCAAGGAGACTAGGAATTAATTCAGCCTGTCACTTTATATTGAGCTCCCTTAGCAGGTGTCGGTGGAGTGGTCACCTCATCTATCCTCAGCACAGTATCTCACAGCTTGAGCACGCACTTTGCAGAGCCAGCCAGAGCCTCTGAGAGGCCCACAGGGAAGCTGTGGCACCAGGATGCATCAGGTCACAGCTATGGCTGCAATGTCATCCTGTCCTAACCTGTTCCAATCAGTCCCATATTAGCTCACCTCCTACTAGGTGCTCAAAATGGTGCCACGGTTATAAGGGATGTTGAAGGAACTAAGCGCATTGAAGTGAGGACATCTAGGTATATACAGCATATTTCTAGACTTTTAGGGATAATCCTGATAGATTCAAATATACTGCAAGCTCTGGCCGTAGCAGGGAACATATATGCTCTTCTATTTATACCTAAAATCCCAGTGCCTGGCATAGACCCTGGCCAGAGTATGTGGCCATGTTTGTTGAATGAACAAATGAACAAATGTCTAGATGATTTGGGATGAACCAACAAGATCCCTCGAGTTCTGCAAGGAGTGAGGATTCAGTGTGCTTCCTGCTGACTCCCCCCACCCCCACCCCGTGGTTTTCTCTTTGGCAGTCTTTACCTCTCCACCTCTTCCCCCTAGTGCACCCCTCTAGACCTGATCCCTATAGAGCCCTGCTCTACTCCATGTCTCTCAAGCTCAAGTAGTTGAGACACTAATATTAGCAGGCCAGAGTCAGCAGAGAGATACTTTAAGATGCTTAGTCTGGCTGAGGAGCCCTAGAGAGAGTGAGGTATATTTTTAGCTCTTTGGGTATCTGAAAAGGTATTGAGATGCAGCCGTTGTTACAGACACTCAGGTAAATCAGTATTCTGCTACTGGCCTCTCCACACCAGCAGTTTCCATTCAGTGTCTCAAAAGCAAGGGTTGCCATGGAGATTGAGTGCCAGGACAACCAAACTTCCTGTCAGCAAACAATCTTACAGGTAGAGCTCTGGGCCAATGAGAAGCAAGGAGCTCCTTGGATGGCTATAGCGTCTTGTCCTGAAGGTAAATGTTGGCTGAATTTCCTGGTGCCCTTGGGAGGGGTCTGCCAGAGGGTAGAGGAGACTGTCTCCGGAACTTCACTCCGGGGGGATTGACTGTTTCTCCCTCATACTTGCCACGGTGCTGTTTGCTTCTCTTCCCTTTCTTCCCCAAAAGGCTGCCAAGGAGCTGCCTGGCAGCTGCTTGGAGAGAAAAATGGCAGGGCCACTTTGCAGTAGAGGCCTGTCCTACCAAACACCTAGAACACAAGCTCTGCGTGAGCCTGGGGAGGCCAGATCGCCCTCGCCCTCAGTCTGGAGCCATTAGAATGATAGAAACTCTATTTTCTAAAGGTACTATACAGGATTATCTTATTTTTCTCTTTTCTGTGTACCAAATATGGTAAGTTTATAGCACATTAGTTTCTTATAGCATATAGTTTGAGAAGAAAAACCCAAGACTCCAGGAGGCTGCTGATCTGACCCACCTACACGTACAAAGCCAGTACGAGGTAGACGCGAAGAGCACCAGGTCTGTCTAGTCCACAGGCTTGAAGAGTGGAAATATTAAGGAGTTCTTAGTGAATGTTTAGTCTGACTCTTACTCTTCACAGAAAATAAACTGAGGCACAGAAAGAGCATGTGGTGCGCACGCCTGTAATCCCAGCACTTGGGAGGCTGAGGCAGGAGGATCTTTGTGAGTTCAAGACCAGCCTGGGCTACAAAGTGAGCTCAAGGCCAGCCTCAACTGCATAGTGAGACCCTGTCTCAAAAAGACAAAAAAAAAAAAAAAAAAAGAGCATGTGGTTCCTTCACTCCAGAAGCTGGTGGTGGAGCTGAGTCAGGATTCTTTTGCTTACTTTTCTTCTCATTACACAACCTCTTTCCAGAGAAACACACTCCCTGCTAAACATTCATCGCACACGCATTCTGTATCAGGTAATGGATCAGCTGAGAACTATGCTCAGTTGTTAATACAGACCTGGCCCAACAACCTAAAAAGTGTAGGCATTTATTCTCCCTTATAGAAGAAACACAGAGGCAGATATTCCGTGAGCTGGGATGGAGCAATACCAAGTCATCATGGCTGTGGTTTCCTTCTACTGTTCTGCATCACTGTCCCTAGCACAAACCTTAATCCTAAACTGCAAGATGGTTGCTGGAGTTCTAGGTAGCACATCCACATTCCAGGAAGGAAAAGAAAGGAACAAAGGGGCATGCGCGTCGGCTTTGGCTGCCCCTTCCCTCCATTTAGGAGTGTTCTGCAAGCCTGTCTCAGTCCCCCGTTTACAATCAATTAGCACTTGCTATTTACCAGGAATGTGAAGAAATACTGTCTTTTACCTGGGCACACTGTTACTGTAAATAAAACTGGGGTTATAGCAGGAATGAAGAATGGGAGAATGATATCGGGAGAGACCAGCAATTTGTATATGGGGATATCATCTATATGTTTCCTCTTTTCTGTACTTCCTAAATTTTCTGCAGTGTGCATATATTTATCTAACAATTGGTGGTGGTGGTAGTGGTGGTACACGTGGGGGTGACATCTATCCTCCTTCAAATTATCCACATAAGTGACTGTTAGTCTGGGCCAGAGTCAAAATGAATTCAATTCAGTTCTTCTTAAATGAAATCTATAGACGAGGTCACTATTGCAAGAGGCATGAAGTAAAAGTACCACGTTCACTACAAAGTTGGTAAGATTCATAGCTTCAGGTGCAGCCAGTTTCCAGCCAGCCCGGGGCCCTTGGCCAGAGCAGCTCGTCCTCTATGAGTGCCTCCCACATGCCGAGACCCAAAGCCTCAGGGTTGGGGCTCCAGCTGCCAAGAGTCAGGGGACAAGCTGTGGAGCAACATGAAGGCTCAGCTGTAGCCAGGTTCTTTATGAATCTGAGGTAACCTGGAGTAACTGTAAGGTAGGTCAAGGACATGGAGGGATGTCCCCCCACAGGTCAGAGAACTCCTAGCCCAAAGCCTGAGGGGCAGGCTCCTGACCCCAGCACCACCACAGAAACCTTCAGGAGTGTTCAAGGGACAGCACAGGACCACCTCCCCCTTAATCCTCCCATGTGGTGTTTTCCAGCAGCATTTTAAAGTGATATTTTGTCTAAGGCATTAAAGAGGTTTTGAGAAGTGTTGATGAAGAAGTCATGTCCAGTCTATCCAAATGAAATCGAACCCTAGAGGCTTCCATCATGAGATGAGCCCAAATATTTCTGATTATCTAAGAATCTTTTCTTCCCTGAATCTTTACTAAATGGACACTAGTTTTACTTAGGGTTGCAACATGCTTAGGTGAAAACCCCCACCTCTCATACTCACTAGCAGGTGTTCACAGTGACAGACAATGGGAATTGGTGGGAGCCTCTGGGACAGGCATCCCTCCCTGAACAAAAATGGAAAGACCTAAGAAGAGACCACATGGACTCTGGAGGAGTGTCTTGGTTACTTTTCTCTCATTGCTGAGACAAAATACCCAACGCCCAAAAGGAAGGAAGGAAAGGTTTATTTAGCTTACAGTTTGTGGAGGTTTCAGTCCATACTTGGCTAGCTCAGAGGCAGAGTGGCACATGGCAGAGGGCGAATGTTCATGGTGGCAGAACACAGCAAAAACCACAAGAGCAAAAGGGAGGAATGGCGGGGAGCAGCCTCTTTCCTTCCCTTACACTGTAAACAGCCTACCCCCACCCAAGGGGCGTGTAGCTCTCACACAATCTCCATGCCCTCCTCTTCCACAGGCTCAGGATGTATACAAAGTAAGCACCCTGGCTTCCTGCTGAATCACTCAGTTAAACCCCCACATTGCCCAAGTTGACACAATGTATCAACCATAACATTCCACCCCTTGTCAATTTGGGAATCAGACACATTTCCTTAAACCAATTTCCAGATACAAAGCCATTATATTACATTAGAACCGTAACATTTTGGCCCCATACAAACTAAACACTTCCAAAATTTAAAGGCACAAAATAAACATTACCATTCCAAAAGGCACTGACAAGGTAATATAGAGCATTGGGACCAAAGCAAGTCCAAATTCCAGCATGGCTAACAGTGTGTCCTGTAATTCCACGTTCAGCATCTGAAGCAAGATGTTGTACATTGTGAGCTCCAAAGGGCTTGCATGAGCCCACCCCTATGGCACTTCTGGCGGTTACAGCCTCCATGGCTTCTCCCTCAGGCCTGCTTTGCTCCCTCCTTGCAGCTTTCCTCTGATGATCCACATTCCTGGCTTTCCTAAATTTCTGAGATCTCCAGGGCACCTTTTGCTTCACACTCACAGCTTCACACATTGCCCTCTCAGGGGCACATTGCCTGGCCTCCCAGGCCTTCTGAAATCTGGGTGGAAGCCTCTTCAACCTCAGAACTCTTGCATTTTCCTTGCACCTAGAGCCAGGGCTACGTGGATGATGCCAAGGCCTGCTGCCACCTGGAGCAGTAGCCAAACTTTCCTCTCTCTTGGCCATAGGGGTCGAGTGCCTGGATCGCTGGGCACACTGAATCCAATTCTGAGGAGCAAATTCTCTATGCCGCCTCCATTGTGGAACATGGTGCAGCTGCTGCTGTCATTCTGGAACATGACACTCTTTGGCTTCCTTCTCAAGGAAAGGTCTCTCACCTTTACAGTTTTGAGGCTGCAAAGGGTGGAGACTTGCTGCTTGTGATGCCTGCAGGCCATCTTTTCCATTCTCTTGTTCCTTCATTTCAATAGAGATCACCTCGGCCTTATCTTCGCAGTCCACAGTTTTACTGGAGCTTCCTTTCTGGCCAAACTCACGTTTTAAATCATTCTGCTGGGCTCTTTGCTTTTGATTCTCAATATAAATCTGGCTAAAAGCCAAACAATAGCCATGCCACTGCCCCAACATTCGACTGCCTTGAAATTTCTTTTCCCAGATTAATCAGTTCACTGCCGCCCTTTATCTCAGTCTTAGGCAAAGCCTCTGGACACGAGCAAAATGCAGACAAACTTTCTGCCAAGCCATAACATACATCATTTGGAGTCCAACAGCCAATGCAGTCCTTCTTTCCAACAGAAACCTCCCAAACCTGGCCTTTACTGGCAGGATTTCTATCAGCCTTCTTATCTTCTGAACTCTGACCAGAATCTCCCAGACAGAACAGCCGAAGGCGTTCCAGCGCATCTCTTTCAGGTAACATCTCTGAACCTTTCCAAACTCTTCCCACAGCCATTTCCAAAGCCCCTTGAACCACATGGTCATGTATAGTAACAGCAACAACTCCACTCCACTGGTACCAAATTCTGTCTTGGTTACTTTTCTCTCATTGCTGAGACAAAATACCCAACACCCAAAATGAAGGAAGGAAAGGTTTATTTACCTTACACTTTGTGGAGGTTTCAGTCCATACTTGGCTGTCTCAGAGGCAGAGTGGCAAATGGCAGAGGGCAAAACATTCAGGGCAGCAGAGCACAGCAAAAACAACCAGCAAAAGGGAGGAATGGCTGCAAGCGGTCTCTTTTCTTCCCTTACATTGTAAACAGCCTACTCCCACCCAAGGGGCATGTAGCTCTCACACAATCTCCATGCCCTCCTCTTCCACAGGCTCAGGATGTATACAAAGTAAGCACCCTGGCTTCCTGCTGAATCACTCTGTTAAACCTCCACGTTCCCCAAGTTGACACAATGTATCAGCCATAACAAGGAGGGAGCACTTGGGATGAAGCCTTATCTTCCCTCCCTATAAGAAAAGCCTCCTGGTAGGATGGTTGGGCAGTATTGAAGAAGAATCAGATCTGCCTGATCAGCGGGGCTTTGTGAGTTTCTTGATCATGTCCCTAGACCACTTGTCTTCTGACATCTCATCACAGTGGTGCCTCAGTTCACAAACTTAATTTGTTCTACAGTTTTGGAGAAGGTGTCCATGTTTGTGTTTGTGTGGGAATGATGGCTGTGGTTGTCACCCTATGGAGAATTTGCAAACCAAAGTACCACTGTACATGACAAAAACAAAAAGCCTGTTTGCATAGGCCGGTGTGGTTAGGTCTCTGGTACAAGGAGCCAGAGGCAATCCCAGCTGCCATCTAAAACTCACCAGAGTGGGAGATTCTATGACTGCAGACTGCTCACCCAACCTGCAGTGCCTCCCCTAGGTCAGTCTCCAGGCTCACTTGCTCTGTGGTGGGATCCTGAGCTGGATTTGGGTCAGCCCCATAGTAATCAGGAAAAGCACTCTGGCTGGATTCTGCAAGCAGAACTCAGCACCTCTGAGCATGAGCTCTTCTACAGTTGTTTCTCTGCATCACTCTCGGCCAGTGTGAAATATAAACTCGTATGGATTTTTTTTACTCCTCCCAAGACAGAATATGGATCTCAGAAAAATGCATCTTGGCTGCAAAGTCCCTGAGAATTAAGAACTTGACCTTTCCAAACCCATGGACAGAGTCTGTTCCCATTAGCTATCAAACCATGAGGGCATAATGCTGTTCCCCATGGACATCCCTGTAGGTTGTGGGATCTTGATCCTCTGGGATCTACAATATCTTAAGGCTTAAAGAAAAATGATGAATGCATCATCTATTAGATGTTTTTAAATCCATCTAACATCCCCTCCCCCCATTTGATACTGGTGATGGAACTTCAGGTCGCATACATGCTGAGGAAGCACTCTACCAATGAGCTACACTCCCCAACACAGCGAGACCTAGTCTGTGCTAATGTGTGTCTGTGCCACCTTCATAGAATGAACAAATGTCTTTAAAAGACATCTGCAAAAAAAAATCTGCATTAGAGATAATATCAATAATGGAAGCATAAAACACATTCAGAAAATATCTGAAATTATCTTCCTTCTTTATAAGCTTTTCATTAGCTATCTTCTAAGGCAAAAGCAATGACAATCTAATGAGATCTGAAAAGAAGTTGACAAAAACCCTAACATTTTCAAAATAATTACCTAAAATACAATTACATTTATTATTGTTAACAAAGGTTATTGTCCTAAGAGATTTCGAAGCTTCTCAATTAGTAAGATATTTAAAAATTGGGTTTCCAGACCATGAAGATAAACTTTCTCAATTTTTTCATTGATGTTAAAAATTATTACAATACTCAATCCAGCATTAAAAAACATTTCATTAAATGTGATAAGCATATATAAGAATTTCTCGGTGTTCTTAGTAATTGCAAAACACAAAAAGCCTCCTGCCCTTAGGAAAACATTTGCTTTTTCTACCATGAAAAAAAAATGGCTCAGATAATACACAAAGAAAAAATATGGCAATTTTTAAAAATTCAATCTTTTATCAGCAGGCATTGTTGCAAACAGCACAGGAAATGTTGAAAAATTTAAGAAATGAATATTAGGACAGAGTATGTCTTAGTATATGTCATGTATTTGATTAGAAATATAGAGACTTACACCACTTCAGTTAATGGGATTTGCTAGATTTATTGAAATACATGAGAAAGAGCTATTTTTGAGCCATTAAAGCAAAGGGTATGTGAGAGAAAAATAAGTGACTTCCTTAATAAAAATGCTTTAGGGGAAATTATTGTAATAAAAAGAGGGTCTCTGTATGGTTACAAAGATAGAACCATACTCGATATTTATTTACTAAGCAGCAAAGTTGTTAAAGTCAGACATGCATAAAATGGGATGATGTCATTGACATTTATTTTATAAATATAAGGTCTTTAAGATATAATAGAGGTCTTATAATATTTTTAATGGACTGTAGAGTGACCAAGATCTTTTGATTTACTTAGAGGTTCACTGGTTTTCTTGTGTCAAGTACTTAAAAGAGCTATCAACATTAATGCTGAGTGACATGATTTTCTTTTACAAAAAGACAATGAATTTTTATTTTTTATCTTTTGCATTTAAAAAAAGAAAAACAAACAATAAAAACCATGGTATAAAATTTCAAAACAAAACTGTAGGAGAGTAACAGTGATGAGTACATTGTGTATTGTTATCTTCAAAGTAGTTGCTCGTATTACAATATATAGGCATGGATCTTCCAGCGTCCTGGTGCGGAAGTGCTCCATGTGAGTTCATTGCTGAGAGCCAGCTGCTAGCTATACAATTTTTGTGTTACTTCTTGCTGAGGCCTGCATAGGATCCTGGGAGACCCTCGAGCAACATAATGGATAGAAAATTCAGAAGAAATGAACAGATTCCTAGAAATGTACAAATTACAAAAACTGAATCAGGAAGACTCAAAAATCCTGAATAACCCAATATCAATTAATGAGATTGAAAATGTCATTAAAAACTTACCAGCAAAGAAAAGCCCAGGCTCTGATGGATTCACAGCAGAATTCTATAAAACATTCAGAGAAGATTTAATGCCAACACTCTTCAAACTCTTCAGTGAAATCGAAAAGGAAGCAACTCTCCCTAACACATTTCTGGAGGCAAGTATTATACTGATACCAAAACCAGAGAAGGACCCAACCAAGAAAGAAAACTATAGGCCAATCTCTCTAATGAACATAGATGCAAAGGTACTCAACAAAATACTAGCAAATAGAATGCAGTGAATCATAAGGAAAATTATACACCATGACCAGGTTGGATTTATTCCAGGAATGCAGGGCTGGTTCAATATTTGCAAATCAATTAATGTAATACATCATATCAATACAGCCAAAGACAAAAACCACATGATCATCTCAATAGATGCAGAAAAAGCTTTCGATGAAGTCCAACATGCATTCATGTTAAAAACCCTAGAAAAAATAGGAATAGATGGCCTCTACCTCAATCTGATCAAAGCCATCTATGACAAACCAACAGCCAACATCATACTAAATGGATAAAACCTGAAAACTTTCACTTTAAAGTCAGAAACAAGACAAGGATGTCCATTTTCACCCTCCTATTCAACATAGTTCTGGAAGCATTAGCCAGAGCAATTAGACAAGAGAGAGAAATAAAAGGAATAAGAATAGGAAAGGAAGAAGTTAAACTATCACTATTTGCAGATGACATGATACTATACATGGAGGACCCCAAAAACTCCACAAGAAAACTCCTGGAATTAATTGACAAATTCAGCAGAGTAGCTGGATACAAAGTCAACACCCAAAAATCAATAGCATTCCTATACACGAACAACAAACAGACTGAGAGAGAAATTGACGAAACCATACCTTTTACAATAGCATCCAAGAAACTGAAATATTTAGGAATCAATCTAACAAAGAATGTGAAAGATTTATTCAGTGAAAACTACAGTACTCTGAAAAAGGAAATTGAAGAGGATTTCAATAAATGGAAAAACATCCCCTGCTCATGGTTAGGAAGAACCAACATTGTGAAAATGGCCATACTACCAAAAC